>SJYC01149017.1:0-40298 GCA_006408675.1 Madoqua kirkii | reverse complement strand
CCCCACCTCCCACCCCAACCCACCTCTTGGGCTCAAGAAAACCTCCCTGAACACCTGCTGAAGCAGAGAGGGGCTCACAGGTTTGAACGTGCAGGGGAGGAGGATGTGGTGGGAGGCACTTCTGGGTTTCAAACCTTGGAGCCTGAGACCACGGGCTGCTCACAGGGCAGGAAATGCATTTCTGGCCGTCTGGGCCACAGAGGAACCAGCTGGGGTCCTTGGGCGAGGATGTGTCCCCTCTTTCCCTCATGTCGTTTCTCTGTAAGATGTAACGGCCAGAGCTGGCAGCATCATGGACTCGGCTGCTGCAGCAGGTGGAGTGGGATACAAATAAGGCTTTCCCCTGTGGTGGCTCAGATGGTAAAAGCATCTGCCTGCAGTGCTGGAGACCCTGGTTTGATCCCTGGGTCAGGAAGATCCCCTGGAGAAGGAAGTGGCAACCCACTCCAGTACTCTTGCTTGGAAAATTCCATGGATGGAGGAGCCTGACAGTCCATGGGGTCACAGAGTTGTACACTACTGAGCGACTTCACTTTCACTTCACCCGGGAAGTATGGGAATAGACTCTGAGTGAGAGCTGGGTGACGGTAGGAGATGGGCTGTGCTCATCCCAGGTGTAACAGGGTCTCTAGGGCTATCAGCTGATGGTAAAGTCAGTTAGAGTTTAGTTTGCCAGTCTCTTGGTGGATAAACCTGGAGATCAAGAGACCACACACTATGGAGGGGCTGGTTAAATGAGTGAGCAGCAGAAGCAGCTCAGACTGGGCCCCAGGCCACGGCACTGCATGACTATGGTTGAAAGGCAACCTTGGGTTCTGCAGTGTGCAACCTGTGCAACTGTACATGGTAGTCCCACCAGAACTCACAGTCTAAGCAGGAACAAAAGTCAGGGATAAGCGTAGGTGTCCAGGAGTGGGGGCTTCCTAGAAGGCTTGGAAGGGGTCAGGGTGCTCCTTCTTTTGGGAAGGCTTCTTGAGGAGCTGGTATTTAGGACAACTGTTCTGTAAGAAAAGGAGGTGAGAGGCACCACAAGTGGAAGTAACAGCTTGAGCCAAGGCCTAAAGGAGGAAGGAGACCTAAAGCTATTCTAGGCCTGCACCTACACCCCCAAAATGTGGTCCGGGTTAGAGCCCAGTTCTGAGCCCCCTTTGTTGGGGAGTAGAGAATAAGGTGCTAGGCCCAGGGCTGAGGCTTGGACTGGGCAGGGTCTGGGAAAGAGGCAAAGTTGCTGAGCAGGCAACCTAATCTGGGGACTCAGATTTAAGCTTGCAGAGCTGAGCTGCATGCAGCCCTCCCCAACCTCACCCCACACTGGCCCCCTCACCTGCTGTCTGGACGGTCATTCAATCATCACTCAACAAATATTTACCAAGCCCCTGCTCTGTACCACATTCCAGGTGCCTTAAATAATACAGCAAACAAGAGAGATAAGATCCTTGGGGAACTTATCATCTAGGGGGAGAGAGAGATAATAGACAGTAAAAAAGTGGACAGGATGCCATCAGACAGGACAAGTTCTGGGAAGAGAGTGAATGGGCTGATAAAAAGCAGGGAAACTGGGTTGTGATGTGAGGCTGGCTGGAGAAAGCATTTGTGACAGTTAAGCAGGGCCAAGGAATGAGAATGGGCCAGATTTGGGGAGAGTAGGGGACAGCAAGGCAGAAGGCCCAAGCCAGCAAACAGCTGGGGGCAGCCTGGGAATAGCAGCCAGCCAGTGTGGAGCTAGAGCTTGAGGAGCGAAGGAGCTGGAGGGGAGTCTCAGGGTTGGCGAAGGTGCTGGATGGTGCAAGGCCCTGTTCGCTGCAGCAAGGGGTATGGACAGACTCTCTTTCTAAGGGCATGGGAGATTGCTGATGTAGAGGAGTGATGTGGTGTAATTTACAAGACTGAATTAAAAAGAAAGAAATAACAGGAGGCTATTACTACACATCAGGCGAGATGATGGTGCAGGGGAAACAGAGAGAAGAGATGTTTTCTAGATATAATTAGGAGGAAAAACCAGTAGGGTTTACTGATGCATTTGATGGAGGGGATGAGTGAAAAAATGAAGCAAGGGTGCCCCCAGGCCTCGGACTCCAGAACGTGGTGGTCAGGGGTGACATGCGTCTGTGGCGAGGAGATGGAAGGGTTCATTTCAGGTGCAGGAGGACAAGACCATAGTCCTGTTTGGACATTCTAAATTTGAGAGACCATTACTTTCCTAGGGCTGCTATAACAGTCACCACAAACGTGGGACTTTCCTGGTGCTCCAGTGGTTAAGAATCCACCTTCCAGTGCAGGGGACAAGGGATTAATCCCTGATCAAGGAACTAAGATCCCACATGCTGTGGGGCAGCTAAACCTGTGTGCTGCATCTACTGAGTCTGCAAGCCACGGCTACTGAGTCCATGTTCAGCAACAAAAGATCCCGCATATAGCAACTAAGACCCGACACAGCCAAAATAAACATGTTAGAAATTCACAACAAACTCAAGTGGCTTAAAACAGTACACATTTGTACAGAAACTACAGTTCAGTGGTTAAGACTCTGCCTCTCCAATGCAGGGGGCACAGGTTTGACCCCTGGTCAGGGAACTAAGATCCCACGTGCCCTGTGGCCAAAAAGAAAAAAAAATGTTTATTATCTTAAAGTTTTGAAGGTCAGCATCCTTCACGGGTCTTACTGAACTAAAATCAAGGAGTTAGCAGGGCCTTGTTCCTTTAGGGGCTCAAGAGAATCTATCTGTACCCTCACTTCTTTTAGCTTCGAGGGACTGCCTGCATCCCTTGGCTTGTAGCCCCCTCCTCCATCTTTAAGGCCAGCAGCGCCTCCCTCTGATAAGGACCCTTGTGGTTACATTGATATTCATGCTTAGTCGCCCAGTCTTGTACGATTCTTTGCGATGCTTTGGACTGTAGCCTACCAGTCTCCTCTGTCCATGGGATTTTTCAGGCAAAAATACTGGAGTGGATTGCCATTTTCCTCCTCTAGGGGATCTTTCCGACTCTCAGACTGAACATGAATCTCCTGTGTCTCCTGCACTGCAGGCAAATTCTTTACCTGCTGAGCCGTGGGGAAAGCCTGATTACATTGGGCCTACTCACATAATCTAGGGTAAACTCCCTGTCACAAGAGCCTTAACTTCATCACATCTACAAAGTGCCTTTTGCCATAAAAAGTAGCTTATTTGTGGGTTCTGGGGATTAGGACATGGACTTCTCTGGGAGTGGAAGGGTCATTATTCTATTTTCTATAGCTATGCTGATCAGTGTGTGGTGAGGAATACAGGGACCCACCCAGCCCAGGTGACATTTAGAAGTCAGACAGCAAAGGAACAAGCCAAGGATTAGGAGAAGGAATAGTGAGGGAGGTCAGGGGAAATCCAGAAGAAAGTGGTTCAAGGGGGAGATGGTCCCCAAAGTCCAGGGCTGCTGAGAGGTTGAGGAAGACGAGGACAGAAAAGTGTCCCTTGGACTTGGCAATGTGGGGACCACCGCTGACCGTGACAGGAGTCCTATCAGGGTGGAAGTCAGCTTGGGATAAGCTGGGGAGGGCACACACACAGTATAGATTTTATTATTATCCTGTCAACATGAAGGATAAAGTGAATATCTTTCATAACTTCCTAAAATGTCAAGTAACAAGAGGTGAGGAAGTGGCAACACAACCTTGTTTCTGGCCCCCAGCCCCCCGTAGCTCATCATGACCTGTCTAAGTGTGAGGTTCCCTTTCATAAAGCCCTCTGTGGCTTCGCACGGCCGCTGGTGTAAAACCCTGGACTTGCTTCCCTGTTACCCTTCCCCAGGGGCCCCTACTCACAGCCCTTAAGACAGAGAGCCCTCCCTGTCATGGGGCAGCTCTTATCCTCCCTGGGTGGCATGGACTCTGAGAATATTTAGGCCGACACTATCTCTGTGTGTCTCTGGGCTCTGGGTTGGGGGGCAGAGTTTGCCATTCGAATCATGTCTCCTGAGGCTGCCTTAACCAGGCCGAGGTGCCCAGATCCTCCAGTTTTGACCAGCCCCTGGGAGAGGGGCACTAGAATGCTCTTCTCAGGAAGCACAGTCACTGAAGCCAGGTGGGGGCAGACCCCACTTTCCAGCAGCCACTAGGAAGCCAGCACTGCCTGCAACAGAAACAACTGCGCTGCTGGTGGCTTCCCGGTACACCCCCCCCAGCCCCCCATCAAAGAGCAGAGAGTCTTTATTTACCACCAATATCACCCCATTTCTGTCAGGGTGGGCCAGCAGGCAGAGAGGGGAGGTATTTAGCCATTGCCTGCTAGAAACCATGTGAAGGTTAAAGCCTGTGCCTCCCTTGAAATGCAGATCCACTGTACTGGGCTGGGAGCCTGCCTGCCTGTCCTGGTCTGGTCTTTTCCATCGTTTTCCAGATGGGGAGCCTATGGGTCTCTGGGCCTGGAATGGAAGGACTGAGCCTGGGCAGTGGGGAGGAGACGGGGGATCATTGACAAGCTCGACTCTTTTGCTCAGGCTCCTGGTCACCAGCCCCAGAACCAGCCAAACAGCAAAGCCCCTGCATCAGTGTTCTCTCATCCAGGATGAGCTCCACTGCCAACCAGTAGGTAAGTCAGCCCCACTCCAAGGAATGCTCCCAGGACCTCCTTTCTAGGCATCCCACTCATCTGGGCCAACGATTCCAACCCCGGCCCCACCTAATCTGGTCCTTCCACCATAGATTCCGCCACAGCAAGCCTTCCACCCCGGTGCCCAATCCCATTCCTACCAACCCTAACCCCTAACCCATCTTTCCAGACCTAATTCTAACAATGAAAATGAAATCCAAAATGTATGGAATGTTCACCATGTCGCCTGACACTGTTATATACTTCGTGTACTTTTAATTCTCAAAACCACAGCCTTTTACAGAAGAGGAAGCTGCAGTTCAGAGAAGGCCTCTGGCTTCCAGTATGACTAACATCACATATCTGGGTAGTACCAAAGATGTGAACCCAACTCCACTTGATTCCAAAACCCAACCTACCCCAACTCATTGCACCTCAGTGGGACCCAACCCTTCCCCCTCCCATCTAACTGTGGCCATCCTGTCGTCCAGCATGTTGTTGTTCAGTCGCTAAATTGTGTCTGACTCTTTGCAGCCCCATGGACTGCAGCACGCCAGGCTTCCCTGTCCCTCACCATCCCCCAGAGCTTGTTCAAACTCATGTTCATTGAGTTGGTGATGCCATCCAACCATCTCATCCTCTTTTGTCCCTTTCTCCTTCCGCCTTCACTCTTTCCCAGCATCAGGGTCTTTCCCAATGCATGGGGCCTGCCATATATTAAGTGCTCAATAATGCTGTTTGAATGAACAAAGGAATGGACCTCATTCTCTCATTGACCAAACACTCCCCATCCCACCCAGTCCAGCCGAAGGCCCATCTTTGCTGATGACTGCTTGGCCGTGTCAGGTGGAGTCCTAGACTGTGTGGGAGGCCCTGTGTTGAACAGCCTCCATCTCTGCCTCAGAAGGGAACATGGTCCAGCATGGTGGCTGAGTGATCCTGTGACTCAAATATGAGAGTCCGCTGAGGTCCACAGTGGGGAGGGAGGGGAAGGAGCTACACTTCTTCCCCTGGGGTTGTGGGGCAATAAGATTCCCCAGGGAAGGGACCTGGAGAGGGGAGGGTGCATCGGACTCTACGGCCAGTCCCTCAGCCTCTTGCCCTCCTCCTCCGTGCTGCACACACACACCAGCTGCTGCTTCTCTACCTGCCTGCCCACCAGCCCAGGGGCCCCTGAGGACTAGCAGCAGGTCGAAGTGTTTCTGGATCCCTATCACCACCTGTCACAGGCCAAGCATAGAGCAGACATCATGGGGCACGTGTTGAATGAGGCTGAAGGAGCCTGGGGGAGAGACTTGTCCTTGAAGGCTCCCCCATCCAGCTTCTAGAGGTTGCTCTGAGTGGCCAGCTGGTCCTCATGGGGCCTTGACCAAGACGGCCCTGTGGCCTCAGCCTTGGCTCCTGGGTTGCCTCTCAGCATCCCTCCCCCCTTACCTGGGCTTCACTGTTTCAGAGCATGTCCCCATCCCAAAGGGGAGGTACCAGGGTGTGACGGCTGTCCGGAACCACCATGGTGTTTTGGTGAGTGTGTGTGGCATGGGGATGGAGGGCCTCGGGGAGCTGGTGAGGACCCCTGTGGTTGACCCCTGTGGATACTAGTCCTGGCTGGTGTGTTATTCTCAGGGCTGAGCCCAGCTATATCATTGATTAACCCCAGGGCTGATGGCTCTGACCTGGGTACACTGTGTGACCCAGCACGCTGATGCTGGCACTGACTCGTCCTCCCCCTGGGGAGGGGTGAACAGGCTGTTTTGTGCCCAGAGCCTCTGGTTGAGGATCTGGGTTCTGGCAGAGCTCTGGGTTCTCAGCCCAGGCACCGAGATCGCCATCGTCCTGGATGGCTGGGGTGTGTGTGTGTGGCCTGGGGATGTGGGTGTGGCCCTGGTCAGGGGTGACTCTGGCTTTCCCCTTCTTTGTTCCCCTGTTCTACCAGGTCTGCATTCAAGTGCCAACCCGGCAGCCCCGCAGCCTCAGCTCAGAGCTCACAGGCAACTGCAGCCTGCTGACTCCTGACCTCCGTCTCCGGGCCCAGGTCTACTTCTCCAACCTTGGTAAGGACTGGACCTGCACTGGCCTTGGACAGCTCCAGGGGCTCTCCTGGGGTCTGCAAGAAGAGGCACCAGCCTGTGGAAGATACGGAGGGACACAGGGGCCTGGAGAGGGCAGGGCAGCCTTTGCCCCCTGTGAAGGGAACCAGGGAAAGCTAAGTGAGGGCTGGCCTGAAGGTGAACCAGGAAGCCGTCTGACTCTGAGCTCTCCCATGTGGACTTTTTAAAGAAAAATTTCTGGATCCCGAGGCCCCTGTGGATGCTGGAGCCTGCCCCCGAGACAAAAAAGGCAGCACAGAGAACACAGCCAGGAGGCGACGGGATTTGGAGGAGGAAGAGGAGGAGGAGGCAGCTGGTGAGAAGAGGCAGATCTGGGCTCTCCCAGAGGCTGTCAGAGCTGACCCCTAGGCTGGTGACCTCTAAGGGTGAGGTGTGCCTTTTCCAAGAGGTGGGGAGCAGTGGCTGCATTCTGCAGGCTTGACCAGCTCTGTCTCCCCCATCTGTAGGCCCAGGAGCAGGGGTGCTGGGAGAGACTCATACAGCATCGGAGCCTGAGCAGGTTCTGGCTGTCTCTGCCTCTGAGACAAAGGCTTCACTCTTGGGAGTGGCATTTGAGTCCCCCCTGAACTGAGACTTCAGGGCTTGACTGGGAGGGTGCCCTTCAGAGCAGGGAGAGCTGCCCTCACTCCAAATGGCACACCCACTCCTAACCTGCTCCCCATCTTGGCCCAGGCACCGAGATCGCCATCGTCCTGGATGGCTCAGGAAGCATTGATCCCCCGGACTTCCAGAAAGCCAAAGACTTCATCTACAACATGATGAAGAACTTTTATAAGAAGTGCTTTGAGGTGGGCTTCCCTTAGAGCTGGAGTCACACAACTTGTGGGCTGTCTACCCTCACTGTGAACTGCTTCAAAACATCCACCAAGGATCTGTTCTCCTTCTGTGGGTCAGCTATTCAGTTTGCGGTGAGCTGGGTGGTTCTTCTGCTGTTCTTACCTGGAGTTAATTCCTGCAGATGTAGACACCTGCTTGACTGAACCCTAAATTGCCTTCACTTTTCTGGGCCATGTGTCTCCAACAGCCCAGCCCAACTCTTTCATGGCAAGCACTTTCCAATCCTCTGACTGCATCACATTTGCTGATGTCCATGGGCCAAAGCAAGTCACCACAGCCTATCCTGGAGTCAATGTGGAAGAGGGGGCTACATAGGGACATAGATTCAGGAGAAGCCCATGATTCACCAGGAGCCATTACTATCACACCTTTCTCCACCCCTGCTGGCTTAGAGGTTGCCCTCTGCCTGAGCATCTCCTCCTGCCCAGAGACTAGGAGGAACGAGTGGATTCTTCCACTTCTTCCAGGGGGAGCCATCTAAGGGGTAGGGGTGGCCTTGAGTAGCTCTGCCAAACTCCTCCCCTCTTGGCCCCCGCCCTGCAGTGCAGATTTGCTGTGGTGCAATATGGGGAAGTCATCCAGACGGAGCTTGACCTTCTGGACAGCCAAAACATTAGAGCCTCCTTGGACAGAGTGAGAACATCAGTCAAGTGGGAAAAATCACCAAGACTGCCTCTGCCATGCAGCACGTCCTGTGAGTTATCTGTAGACCTACTGGCTGCCAGCCTGGGACCCTGCCCAGAGGCTCTGAGACATCCTGCTTGGAGAAGGTGGCTGGACAGACTATGTAGAGGGCAGGGTCAGGGTTCAGGCTCTCCTTGGCTAAAAGGGGACTGTGAGGTCTTCCAATCCAGCCTTGGCTGATGGATGACACCCCAGGACAGTCCTCCAAAAATTCTTCCAGAGACTACTCCTGTGAGCAGCAGTAGGGCACAATACTTACCAGAGGAGTGAGTGGGCAGGCTCCCTGGCTTCAACGCCAGCTCCAGTTTGCACTCGTGAGACTTTGGGCAAGCTGTTTAACTTCTTTGTGCTTCAACTGTGTCACATTAAAATTGAAAATCATAGGGAATTCCCTGGTGGTCCAGTGATTAGGATTCTGCACTTTCACCGCTGAAGTCCAGGTTCAATCCCTGTTCGGGGAACTAAAATCCTACAAGCTGCAAGGGGTGGCCAAATAATAATAATACTTGTACTTACCTTATAGGATTTTTGAGGATAAGTGGGTTAAAATATGTTTAGTGCTAGGTTTTCTCTGCTGGTTCAGTGGTTAAGAGTGTGCACTTCCAATGCAGAGAGCATAGGTTCGATCCCTAGTTGGGGAACTAAGATCCCGCAGAGTGCGACCAAAAAAATATATTTATGGTTCTTACCACAGTGGCTGGCACATACGTGCTATGTAAATCTTAGCCACTGTAATTAATATCATTATTAGTTTGACACACACACAAGGAATAGACTCCAGTGCTGTCCTCTGGTGTCTCCTGTCTGTTGGGAGCAGGTGAGGGGTAAGAACACCTGCGCTGCGATCTTACCTCCTGTACCTGTGCTGCTGTGTATGCAGGGACATCACCACCCCTCTTTGGGGCTCTGTCCTCCTAGGAGGGTTCCTTAATATTTGATTCTAAAACAAGCCAGTGAATAAAACCTCCCCAGGGCCAGTCAACTGTCTGGCAAAGTTCTCTCTCCCTTTTGCCCTCCCCAACTTAGAGATAACATCTTCACACCAAACCAAGGCTCGAGAGCAAAGGCATCCAAGGTCATGGTGGTGCTCACCGATGGGGAAATCTTCCAGGACCCCCTCAACCTCACGACTGTCATCAATTCCCCAAAGATGCGTGGTGTTGAGCGCTTTGCCATTGGGGTAAGAGCCAGGAGCTGGGGGTAGCTCGTGACTCTGTACAGCCTGAGGCAGTGAGGAGTAGGGTTCCTTGAGGGGCATCAGAAAGCAGCTTACCCAAACCCTGCTCCAGTCAGACACCAACTTCTCGCAGCCCCTGTGTCCCATGCTCCCCACACCCCCAACCCCACTCAGGGTCTTCCCCCAGATGGCACATTTCCCACTGGTGGTCA
This sequence comes from Madoqua kirkii, assembly GCA_006408675.1. Lineage (NCBI taxonomy): Eukaryota > Metazoa > Chordata > Mammalia > Artiodactyla > Bovidae > Madoqua > Madoqua kirkii. Next base: position 30,715 of record SJYC01149017.1, on the reverse strand, counting down.
CAGCTTACTCTCCCAGAAGTTATGAGGAGAGCACTGGATATCCTGGGAGCCCCCGAGAGGGAGAGTTCCTGGAGGAGATGGTGCAGAGCCATCTCAGAGGACAAGAGGAGCCACTGACTTAGTTCCCTGGGGAAGGCTAGAAGGACTGCAGGCACAGGAAACAGCATGGGCAGGGGTGGGAGGCCTTGGTGTGTTCAGGAACATTCAGGTAGAGTGTGGGGGGAAGCAAGGTACAGGGAAAGAAGGAAGCAGGTGATGGGGGGCCCTGAAGGCCAGACGGAGGGGCTCAGCTCTCTCCCTGGGCCTTGAGACCACTCACGGTGCTGGCCCACTGACTCGGGGCCTCTGTGCAGGTGGGAGAAGCATTTAATAAAAGTAAACCATACCATGAGCTGAAGCTGATTGCCTCGGACCCCGATGAGGATCATGCCTTCAAGGTGACCAACTACACGGCTCTGGATGGGCTGCTGAACAAACTGCAGGAGAGCATCATTCGCATGGAAGGTGAGGCTCCAGGGCCCTGGCCACCCTGTGGCGGCCCCCTCAGCATTCAGCAGGAGGCCCAAGGCCTGCCCTCCAGCCCCATCCCTGTCCTCCCTCCATGTGGCCCCTGGCAACTCCCCTCACCTCTCTGAGCCTCAGCTGTTCCGTCTCTAAAAAGGCAACAAGTGACAGGGGGAAAAGTCGGGGGAAGAAATAGTTGGGAGTTTGGGATCGATGGGTACACACACAACTATATTTAAACTGGATAACCACCAAGACCTACTTACTGTATAGCACATGGAATTCTCCTCGAAGTTATGTGGTAGCTGGATGGGAGGAGAGTTTGGGGGAGGAGAATGGATACTTATATATGTATGGTTGAGTTCCTTCACTGTCCACCTGAAACTATCACAACGTTGTTAATCGGCCATACTCCAATATAAAATGAAAGTGTTGGTTGCTCAGTTGCGTCCGACTCTTTGCGACCCCATGGACTGTGGCCTGCCAGGCTCCTTTGTTCTTGGAATTCTCCAGGCAAGAATACTGGAGTGGGTAGCCATTCCCTTCTCCAGGGGAATCTTCCTGACCCAAGGATTGAACCCAGGTCTCCTGCATTGCAGGTGGATTCTTTACCATCTGAGCCACCAGGGAAGCCCCCAATATAAAATAAAAAGTTTAAAAAATCAAAATAAAAAGGTAACAGTAGTCTCAGCCATCCTCGGCACTCCCAAGTTCTGTGAAGCTCTGATGAGAAGCTCTTCCTCGTGCTGGAAGAAGGGTGACTGGGGAATGGTTCCTGCTCCCAGGAGCTCACAGATGAGGAAACTGAGGCCCAGGGAGAGGGAGGGAACGGCCCAGCCTACTTTGCCAACAGTTGTTAAAGCAGGCCCCTCAATCTCCACCCTGACTTGGTTTTTCTTTTGCCTCAACTCACAGCGGGCTCACTGGGCTTCTTGGCTTTCAGGCACAGTTGGAGATGCCCTCCACTACCAGCTGGCACAGGTTGGGTTTAGCGCCCAGATCCTGGATAAGGTACGTGGCTGACTGAGCACCAGGCAAGCTCAGCACAGAGGAGGGGCCCCAGGGACTCCTAGGAACTCAGAGTCTCCCCTGCCCCAACCTGGCTTACAGGGTCCTCCTGTAGTGAGGCATCTAAAGGAGCCGTTCTAGGACAAAGGACTTACCCTAACCTGGACCTGTGCACTTATCCTAACCTAACAGGGAGTCATTCTTTCCTGTGCTCAAGGGTTAAGTGGCTCACTTAACACAGACTGGGAACCCCCAGGCCTGGGTGGGTTTGCCCACCAAGCCGCCTACTTCTCCCCACTGGAGGCCCTGTTCCCCACTGATGGGGTGGGATACAGGCCGTGAGGACACGGTCCACGAGTCTGGTGGGAGCATGGTTAGCATGTCGCTCAGCACAAGTGGGCCTTGGGTGCCAGGCCCAGACGTGCAGTCTTGGGGGACAAAAGCCCCATTTTGCTGAGCCATACTTGTTTAATGTGGGCTTCCCAGGTGGCTCAGTGGTAAAGAATCTGCCTCCAATGCAGGAGACATGGGTTCAATCCCTGAGTCAGGAAGATCGCCTGGAATAGAAAGTGGCAGTCCACTTCAGTATTCTGCCTGGGAAATCCCATGGACAGAGGAGCTTGGCAGGCTGCAGTCCATAGGATCGCAGGAAGAGTCTGATGTGACTGAATACACAGGCACGCCCTTTTTAAACACTCAACATCTGGCCCCCCTGGGTTGGATTTCTGTGCCAGAGGCTGCTGGTACTGGAGGGACAGCTGCCCTGGTGGAGTCCTGGGTACAAGGCCAGAACCCAGTGTTTGCCTCTCACCTTCCTCCTGCGTCTCTGGGCCAGTGGGCACTGATCTCCACCGGCTCCTCCCCCAATCCCCTACAAGGTTTGCTGTGCTGGCAGATAGACCTTCGGTCACCTTGGCTGGCCTTTGAGTCCCTCCCGCTCAGATGGCTCCAACCCTCCTCCCCTGCAGGGGCAGGTGCTGCTCGGAACTGTAGGGGCCTTTGATTGGTCCGGGGGCGCACTGCTCTATGACACACACAGCTGTAACGGCAGCTTCCTGAACCAGACAACAGTGGACACCAAGTCTGCGCAGTATGGCTACCTGGGTGAGGGCGGGGCCCAGAGGCTGCCTGGGTGAGGGGCGGGGCCCGGAGGCTGCCTGGGTGAGGGCGGGGCCCAGAGGCTGCCTGGGTGAGGGGCGGGGCCCGGAGGCTGCCTGGGCTGTCTCTTATACACATCTAGATGTGTATAAGAGACAGGGTGATGGGGGGCCCTGAAGGCCAGACGGAGGGGCTCAGCTCTCTCCCTGGGCCTTGAGACCACTCACGGTGCTGGCCCACTGACTCGGGGCCTCTGTGCAGGTGGGAGAAGCATTTAATAAAAGTAAACCATACCATGAGCTGAAGCTGATTGCCTCGGACCCCGATGAGGATCATGCCTTCAAGGTGACCAACTACACGGCTCTGGATGGGCTGACCCAGATATGAGGACCTGAGACCCGAGCTAGCTCCAGTCCTAAGTGTCAGGCAGTTCCCAGGGGGTTGAGAGGGCCCCTGGGAGACAGAAGTCACTGAGAGGTTCTCACCTCCACATCCTTCCAGTGGGGCTACAGGTTGTGGCAATATCCATCTTCTTTCCTGACCTATGACTGTCTCCTTCTTTGGCATTCCTGACCTTGGACCTGCCCCAGATCCTCTTTCCTCTCTCTCTGTCCCTTCTCTGGCTCCTGTCCTCACACTGCCCCCTGCCCACCCCATTGCATAACGCTCACCCCCCTGGACTCCACTGCCAAATTCCACACCATATCTTTTATGGGCACTGCCACCCACCTCCCTGTCTCTTATACACATCTGGGGCGGGGCCCAGAAGCTGCCTGGGTGGGGCGGGGCCCAGAAGCTGCCTGGGCGAGGGGCGGGGCCCAGAAGCTGCCTGGGCGAGGGGCGGGGCCTAGAAGCTGCCTGGGTGAGGGGCAGGGCCCGGAGGCTACCTGGGTGGGGGCGGGGCCTGAGTAGGGACGCAGGCTGTGGTAGGATTCCTAGCTGGAGAGGGCCCTGGTTGTTCATGTGGACTGAGGGATGGACGCTGAGGCTGGTACCAAAGTGCCAGGTCCTGGGCCGCTGCCTAGGGAGGAGGGGCCTCTCCATTAGTAACAGTGATGAGTGAGCCTTCACCTGGTCCTCAGTCTTCATATATTGAGTTTGTGATGAGCGTGGGTGGTGCATGTGTGTGGAGAGCATTTTGAGTGAAGCTATATGTGTGGTAATGTGTGTGTATCACTTCTGTGTGGTGGAGCACATGGATAAGTGGGAGCCACCACTGATGATTTTTAAGAGCATGAGATAGTGTCTCCAGATTTGCCCGGCTGCGTAAGCTACTTGGAAGGCCTGACTGGGAAGGTGAAGGAGAAAAGAGTGGCCCACCGGGAGGTACTGATCACGCTTCCACCATCCCACCTGGCAGGTTACTCGGTGGCCGTGCTGCACAAGGCCCGTGGCCTCTCCTTTGTGGCGGGGGCCCCACGGCACAAGCAACATGGGGCTGTGTTTGAGCTCCAGAAGGTGGGCAGAGAGGCTAACAACTTCCTGCCAGTGCTGGAGGGCGAGCAGGTACCTGTTAGAGAAGGAACGCCCCCCTACCATTATTATAGATGGGGATCCAGAGACCCCAGAGGGAAAGGAGTGGGCTCCAGGGCACACAGAGTGTGGGGGACCGTGTCTGAGCAGAACTCAGCCTTGGCCCCGGCACTGTGTCTGAGTGCCAGCTGGTTTTCCCCATCGTGGGGGGTCCAGCCCTTCACCCAGCCTCCTATGTTATTCCGGAGAACATACTGACCTGGTCTGACCCAAATCTTATGGTCCAGGAAGAACATGAGCAGGGGTCTAGCCTTGCCGAGGGGTCTGGTGGTGGTGGTGAAAGTGGGGGTAGGGGGGTCCCTGGCACTGCCCGTGACCTGCAATTCCCCTGGCCTGTAGTTGGGGTCCTATTTTGGCTCTGAGCTGTCCCTGTGGATGTTGACATGGATGGCATCACAGACTTGCTGCTGGTGGCAGCCCCGTTTTACCACATTCAAGGAGAGGAGGGCAGAGTCTACATGTACCGTGTGAACAAGCAGGTTAGAGATCTCCGTCTTCACAAGGTGGCTGAGGCTGTGGCCACTCAGCCTGGGGCTGAGGTGACAGAGGCTGGAGGCGCCCTGGCCCTGCCTGGCACGGGAGGGTGGTGATGGGGAGCTCAGGGTGGATGGCAGCCTGGTGGGGCGGCTCTTTCTTACTTTCCTCACCCCACCATCTCATGATGATGATGAGATTACACATAGCCGCACAGTTGACAAAGCATGTTTTATCTGTAATCTCATTTGTTTCTCATAGTAACTTTGGGAGGTGGCTGTCACTCCCATTTTACAGATGAGGAAGCTGAAGCTCAGTGATGTTTGAGACTTTCCCCAGTTTACAGAGCCAGTGATGGAGCCAAGCCAAGAAGCAGGCCTCCTGATTGCCAGTCCAGTACCCCAACTGTGGGAGTGAGGGGTGCAGCTCTGGGTCCTGGACTGCAAGGCAGCAGGACCCCAGCTCCATCAGTCACTCATTATGTAAACTTGAGAAGGTCTCTTGCCTTTTCTGAGCCTCAGACTCCCGGCTGGAGAGTCACAATCAATGAGTCTTTGAGCCTGCCTCTCGGAGTGGCAGTGGGGTGGGACCTCGCTGCCTCTTTGTCTTGAGGGCTGAGCTGCCTCTCTGCCTTGCAGGATGGCTCCTTCTCCTTGGCACGCATGCTGAGTGGGCACCCTAGGCTAACTTATGCCCGATTTGGCTTTGCCATGGCAACAGTGGGGGATATCAGTCAGGATGAGCTCACAGACGTGGCCATTGGGGCCCCCTTGGAGGACTTTGAGGCAGACAGTGGTGCAGGCTTCGGCAGTGTGTACATCTACAATGGACGCTCTACCAACCAGCAGGCTGACCTCTCTGCCAACCGGCCACAGGTGACCTCTTGCCTTTACTCTGGCACTTTGATCTTCCCCAATATGAGGACCTGAGACCCGAGCTAGCTCCAGTCCTAAGTGTCAGGCAGTTCCCAGGGGGTTGAGAGGGCCCCTGGGAGACAGAAGTCACTGAGAGGTTCTCACCTCCACATCCTTCCAGTGGGGCTACAGGTTGTGGCAATATCCATCTTCTTTCCTGACCTATGACTGTCTCCTTCTTTGGCATTCCTGACCTTGGACCTGCCCCAGATCCTCTTTCCTCTCTCTCTGTCCCTTCTCTGGCTCCTGTCCTCACACTGCCCCCTGCCCACCCCATTGCATAACGCTCACCCCCCTGGACTCCACTGCCAAATTCCACACCATATCTTTTATGGGCACTGCCACCCACCTCCAGCTGTAGTTTCTCCCCAAGCTTCAGTCCTGTGTGTCCAGCTGCTCCTGAGCCCTTCCCCTGAATGGCCTCCAGCATCTCACTCCCAGGATGCCCCACAGAAAGCACCCTTTTCCCTGATACCTGCTGCTCCTTTGGGCCCCATCCCTCCACCACTCACAGCAGAAACCTGGACTAATCATAGACCCCCAGCTCAGCCTGTCAGCCTCCACATCCTGAAGATCTTACCATCTTCCAAATCCAGCTCCTCCTCTCCATCCCCATCACTACACCCTGACTCCTACCTCATCTTCCACCCTGAGTCTGCAGTGGGGTTCTAAAGTGTAATTCTATAGACAACCCCCAGCCCCATATCAGGCCTCCTGGCACCCGGTCTCCCCTTTCCCACTGCACTGACCCCTGGCTGTTTCCCCACCCCCCACCCTCCTTACCCTCTCAGTCAAGCCCCACCAACTTCAAGCCTCTGTTCAAATGCCATTTCCCCTGGGAGAAACTTACTTTTTCTTTCCAGTGTCTCGGTGTTCCTGGAGTGGACCAATCTGTTGACTGAATAAAACTGAAAGGAAACCCCTTCCCTCCCCGACATCCTGTGTTTCTCCCTCACAGAGGATTAGAGCCTCGGTGGTGGCCCCAGGACTCCAGTACTTTGGCACCTCGGTGGCCGGTGGCTTGATTTCAACGGTGATGGCCTTGCTGACATCACCGTGGGTGCGCTGGGCCGGGCAGCTGTACTCCGGTAAGGGTCTGCCCTGCCTTCTGAGCAGCTTCACCCCGTTGCCCTACCCTAAGTGACCCCAAGAAGACACCAGGCACTGATGGGAGGGAGGAAGTGCGTGGTTTAAGAGCATCGGCTCTGTGGAACTGAGTTTGAATCTAAGCTTGAACTTAAGTGTGTCCTTGGGCAGAATCTCTAAGTTCCAGTTTTCTCACCTATAAATGGGAATAACAATGCACCTACTTCACAGTAGCCCCTAGTCTCTATTACCTTATCCTATTTTATTTTTAACATACCTTTCCCTGCATGGAGGATTTTCCTGTTTCTTCATGTTTATTTGATAGTTGTCTGTTTTCCCACTAGAGCAAGGCTTGTCTCTTTCTCTGCTATATTCTGAGGACTCAGAAGAGCACTTGGCATATGAGATATTCAGTAAATACTCACTGAATGAATGAGAGAGTCAGACACTGATCCAGAAGTCCTGTGGTCACTTCTCATGTGCCCCTTTGCTGTCTTACTTAGCTCAAGACCTGTGGTTCATCTGAAGGTGTCCATGAACTTCACTCCCAAGGCACTGCCCATTGGCTTCAGCAGCAGCGTGAATGCGTGTTTGTGTTTTGAAATCAACTCTGCAACCCTAGCTGCTGAATCAGGTAACAGGCAGCCTAGCTGACCTGTCCAGTGCTCTGGTCACTCTTTGCTGGCTTCAGTGGGGGAGGGGACAGAGAAAGAGAGCTGGGTAGGGGTGGGATGTTATGAAATCCCTCCATTAGATTTTAGTTCCTTTGACCTGTTGTTGTTCAGACGCTAAGTCGTATCCGACTCTTTTTGACCCCTGGCTGCAGCACGCCAGGCTTCCCTGTCCTTCACCATCTCCTGGAGTTTGCTCAGATTCATGTCCATTGACTGGGTGATTCTATCCAGTCATCTCATCCACTGCTGCTCCATTCTTCTCCTGCCCTCAATCTTTCCTGGCATCAGGACCTACTTCACAGTAGCCCCTAGTCTCTATTACCTTATCCTATTTTATTTTTAACATACCTTTCCCTGCATGGAGGATTTTCCTGTTTCTTCATGTTTATTTGATAGTTGTCTGTTTTCCCACTAGAGCAAGGCTTGTCTCTTTCTCTGCTATATTCTGAGGACTCAGAAGAGCACTTGGCATATGAGATATTCAGTAAATACTCACTGAATGAATGAGAGAGTCAGACACTGATCCAGAAGTCCTGTGGTCACTTCTCATGTGCCCCTTTGCTGTCTTACTTAGCTCAAGACCTGTGGTTCATCTGAAGGTGTCCATGAACTTCACTCCCAAGGCACTGCCCATTGGCTTCAGCAGCAGCGTGAATGCGTGTTTGTGTTTTGAAATCAACTCTGCAACCCTAGCTGCTGAATCAGGTAACAGGCAGCCTAGCTGACCTGTCCAGTGCTCTGGTCACTCTTTGCTGGCTTCAGTGGGGGAGGGGACAGAGAAAGAGAGCTGGGTAGGGGTGGGATGTTATGAAATCCCTCCATTAGATTTTAGTTCCTTTGACCTGTTGTTGTTCAGACGCTAAGTCGTATCCGACTCTTTTTGACCCCTGGCTGCAGCACGCCAGGCTTCCCTGTCCTTCACCATCTCCTGGAGTTTGCTCAGATTCATGTCCATTGACTGGGTGATTCTATCCAGTCATCTCATCCACTGCTGCTCCATTCTTCTCCTGCCCTCAATCTTTCCTGGCATCAGGGTCTTTTCCAATGAGTCAGTCCTTTGCATCAGGTGGCCAAAGTATTGGTGCTTCAGCTTCATTGTCAGTCTTTCCAATGAATATTCAGGGTTGATTTCCTTTAGGATGGACTGGTTTGATCTCCTTGCAGTCCAAGGGACTCTCAAGAGTCTCTTCCAACACCACATTTTGAAAGTATCTGTTCTTTGGTGCTCCTTTGACTGTAGGTTTAGTTTAATGGGAACCGCCCCAGAAAAGGGTGACCTGTTAAGTCCACATTATGAAGGGGTCTTTCTGACTCTCTTGGGAAGCGGGGCATTGGATCCCGTCCTGGGTTGAAGGGTTGGGTTTCTGAAAGAAGACTTGGAAAAAGGCAGGCCCTTTTCCATCTCCAGCTGCTGTGCCCACACCTGTGTGTGTGTAGGTGCCTCTCCTCTTTCTCTCTGATTACATCTTCCCCCTTCCCTCCCTCTGCCTTCTCCCTAGTCTAGGGGGATTAGATAACCTGCTGGAGGCCTGTCTTCCCTTCCCACCCCCTTAGCTGGTGCTGGTTGGGAGACCTTCTGGGAGGCAGAGGGTAGGCATGACTTTCACAGCCCAGGTACTTCCTGCCAACCCAAGAGGTCTCCTCCAGCACAAACCCTCAGCAACAGTTCCCAGGGCTTCGTCTCTCAGTCACCATCCCCGAGAAGTCGCTTTACTTCCTGCAGGTCAGAAAGCGCGCTCCCAGGTGGCCTGGCTTTACCGCAGGAGTCCGGGATCAAGTCTGGTCGTTAGAGAAGGGCAGCCCTCTCATTTCCAGCTGTACAGGCTGGAAGGTTTGGGCCACAGAGCCTGAACTGCATCTGCTGGGTGGTTGTGTGACACTGGGCAGGTGTCCTTCACTCTCGGTGCCTGGCATTTTGTTTTGTTTAATATTTATTTATTTTGTATATTTTCGGCTGTGCCGGGTTTTCGTTGCCATGCAGGTTTTCTCTAGTTGCTGCGAGTCGGGGCTATTCTCTAGTTGTGGTTGTGGCCTTCTCATTGTGGTGGCTTCTCCTGTTGCAGAGCACAGGCTTTAGGGCACTCAGACTTGGCTCAAACAGGCTTAGTTGCTCCACAGCATGTGAGATCTTCCTGGACCAGGGATTGAACCCCTGGCTTCTGCATTGGCAGGCAGATTCTCTACCACTGAGCCACCAGGGAAGCTGGGGCCCCTGTTTTTGTTCTCTACAGTTAGGGAGTTGGCCCAGGTAATCCACAAGGTTCTTCCAGCTCTGCTATCCTCAGATTTTACTCTGTGGTCTCTCTCTCCCGCTTCCTTTAACTTTTCCTCCTCAGTATTATCCCACTCAATCCCAGCCTCCTCTCTAAAAGCCCTCTTCCCATAGGGAAGACTGACTTAGCCTTGGGGATGCTCTGCCCCAGGTTTGGGTCTGGGGTGCTGAGGGACCCTAACCAGAGAACAGAAGACAGGAGAAAAGTAACTTTGAAATGAAAAAGAAACTTGGGGAAGTGCCTGTGTGGGGGACACTGCTCTGGAGGGGCTCATGGGAGGGCCCTCGGTCTGGAGTTTGACTTCCCTGGCTCAATCCGAAAGATCTGATCTTCATTCCCAGGCCTTGGTGAGACCTCTCTGAACTTCACGTTGGACGTGGATGTGGTGAAGCAGAGGAAACGGCTGCAGCATTCAGACAAGAGGATGGATCAGAGCTCCCTTAGGGAGTGGGGCAGGGGGCCCCGTCTCTGTGAGTCCTTCTTGCTCATCCCTACAGATGGACATGTGAGTGGAGGAGTTTCCAAGAGTCCAGAGGGGTCTGTCTTTTTTTTTTTTTTTAAGGTTGTTTTGTTGCTTTGTTTTTTTTTTTTTAATTTTTATTTTACATTGGAGTATAGTTGACTAACAGGGGTTTCACAGGTAGCACAGTACTAAAGAATCTGCCTGCCAATGCAGGAGATACAGGAGGTGTGGGTTCCATCCCTGGGTCTTCGGAAAGATCTCCTGGAGAAGGAAGTGGCAACCCACTCCAGTATTCTTGCCTGGAGAATCCCATGGACAGAGGAGCCTGGGAGCTAGAGTCCATGGAGTCGCAAAGAGTCGGACACGACTGAGTGTGCACACATAGTTGATTAACAGTGTTGTTTTAGTTTCAGGTGTGTAGCAAAATGATTCAGTTATACATACACACATATCTGTTCTTTTTCATGTTCTTTTCCCATTTAGATTATTACAGAATATTAAGCAGAGTTCCCTGTGCTGTGCTATACAGTAGGTCCTTGTTGGTTATCTCTTTTATTTTGGCCATGCCGTGTGGCATGTGGGATCTTAGTTCCCTGGCCAGGGATCGAACCTGTGTCCCTTGCAGTGACAGCTGGGAGTCTTAACCACTGGACTGCCAGGGAAGTTCCCAGAGGGGGTCTGTATTGTTGAGAAAAGAACTGAGGTGCATGGAGTAAAGTACAGGGGTCCATACACACAAATGAGGCAACTGAAACAGTCATAACAGATGAAGAATCACACGATGGTGTGGGAGATGGGGTTATGGTACCAGAAAACCAAGTTAAAGCAATCTACAGAGACTGAGCACTAAGTAAATCTCCGAGTTTCCTAGAAACTGGACAAAAAGGGAAATCCTCTAATTGCTGCCATTTTTCTTGGTAATACATTGGAAATAATAGAGCTCCCTCCCCCACCTGATAACAGCAGTGGGGCAGAAGGCCCTTATGTGAGACGACATTAGAAAACCTGAGTGAGGCAAAGTAGAAATAGAAAGACAAACGTTGTCATTTACAAACGTTTACTCCTGACAAAGGTGCCTAGAAACATGGAAAAAATGTATTTGTCAGGACTGCGAGTCTGCCAGCACCCAAAACTGTGGACCTCAAAGGGCCATGTATTCCAATAAATGCATAAATTATGCTTCAGACTACACATCTGTTCCAACATCTGTTTGGCTGTTAAATGGATTAAGACTTCTAGTAAGTCTGTGTCTTCCCTAAAGATAAGCATAGCTACCTTTTCCAGCCAAGATGCTTGCTCACCGGTTCTCAGGTGTTCAAAGCTCCCACCTACAAAAGTCTCAATAAACAAAGAGAATGGCAAGTGGCATCCCAGGCCATCTCCTGGTCTTCAGTGTTCTTTTGTTCGTTTGTTTTGGCTGTCCCCCCACCAGGGACTGAACCCATGACCCTTGTATTGGAGGCTCGGATTCTTAACCACGGGACCTCCAGGGAAGTTCTGGTCTACAGTTTTAATTTTTCTAATATGTCCTCTGTGCTGCTTCAAGAAAGATCTTTGTAAACATAGCTGAGACCATGACTCTTCCTCCTCTTGGCTCCCCTTTGTCCTCTAAGTCCAAGCTGGCGTTTAACTCCTGCTGGCCAGAACCCCTCTGTGACTGGGGCAGGAACCAGGAGTTAGGAGGCCTGAGGCCGTGGCTGATCAAGGGAGGTTTTCCCAATGCTCTTGGCAGCCTGGCTTACTTGGAAGAGGCTTAGGACGCCTAGCTTAACCCCTTTCATTCTTTAATATTGTGACCACATCAAAGTTGAAAGTATTCTTTTTGTCATCTTCTCCCCCACATCCAACTCCAACCTCGCATTCCTTGGTGACTGTGCAGCTGTGTCAGGAGGACTGCTTCTCCAACATCACTGTCAAGGTCAGCTACCACCTCCAGACCCCTGAGGGCCGGATGGACCACCCCCAGCCAATCCTGGACTTCTATGCTGAGCCCTCCGCCATCTTCCAGGTGACTTGGCTAGGACCAGACTCTCCCAAGTGCCACCCCTGTAAAAGTCCCTGCTCCCTTATCTTCAAAGAATATCAAAGTTGGGAGGGTCTTCAGACAACCTTTAGGACCCTCCCTACACAGATGGGGATAATAGAGTTCCTAAGATGGTGTTAATTTGTCCAGGACCTTACTGGTGGGTAATACAGGTCTCCAAATGACTCCTAAGGCTGGTTCTTTTCTGTTCACAAAAGGTGCTTTCTACATATTTAATGAAGCATATGGATAATTGGCACAGGTCTCTGATAATGGTGTGGTGGAAGGCCTGTGTGGGGACTGGACTGGAGCCCACCTGCCCTGTACAGGAAAGCCATACTGGGGCTAGTTCCCTTTGTAATTAATAAGCATATTATGAGGAGATGCTTTGAGATTACATTTGCGTGTGCGTAGTCACTCAGTCGTGTCCTATGCTTTGTGACCCCATGGACTATAGCCTGCCAGGTGCCTCTGTCCATGGATTGTTTTCAGATAAGAATGCTGGAATGGGTTGCCACGCCCTCCTCCAGGGGATCTTTCTGACCCAGGCATCAGGAACCTGCATCTCCTGTGTCTTCTGTATTACAGGTGGATTCTTTACCTGCTGACTCATGATGTACCCTGTTTAACATCCTTTCAGGATTCTTATCTTAATCAATGATGACGTTGATGCTTTGGCAAAGATATTAAAAAAAGGTTATCCCCCTGAGGAAATGGGTGAGGGGAAATTGGTGTTTAGGCACATAGATGGGCTTCCCAGGTGGCACAGTGGTAAAGAATCTGCTTGCCAGTGCAAGAGATGCAAGAGATGTGGATTCAATCCCTGGGTCGGGACGATCCCCTGGAGAAGGAAATAGCATCCCACTCTGGTATTCTTGCCTGGAGAATCCCATGGACTGAGGAGCCTGGCGGGCTACAGTCTACGGGGTCACAGAGTTGGGCACCACTGAGCAGCAGCGGCAGCAAGCATGTAGATTTTTCCAGAGAATGAGCTCTAGCTGGGAGCTGAGGATGTTTTAATCCTACTGAAAGAGAACAACCTGCTTGGCTATATTAAAAGCAAAACTAAAAAAAAAAAAAAAAAGCCCTCAGTTGTTGACCCAGTCAGATAGAGCCCCAAGCTCTGACGTCTGCAATCTGCATCTCCCTTCTCTGGGCAGTGGAAGGTTTTCTTTCTTGCTCTGGGCTCTCACTGTAGCTCCAGTCATGGAAACAGTCCTTGCATAAAGCTACTGTGATGGTCACTGGCTACTGGGGAGATAAATGCAGTGATTCCCCAGGTAGGGAGCTGGCTGTGTCTCCTTCATAATAAAAAATAGACCTGCTCCTTTAGAAAACGTGACTTTGCAACCTGAGCTGGAACTTTTCCGTCTTATATGGACCTTTTGGGACCACTGTGATTTCTGAATTTGTTCGGTGTAGGCAAGACGGCAAGGGGGAATATTTAACCTACAGAGAAGGCTAGCCTTGGGGGTAGAGGAGCTCGCGGGACTGAACCTTGACACTATTTGATTAGGTACTTGCCCCAATTTGTCCCCTGCTGTCCCTGCTCTACTTAAGAGGACTAAGGAGGCTTTTCTTCATATGGCTTCACCCACTCCTAAATGTTCAGAGTAGTAAGCTATGAGTGTTGCTACTTAATTAGCATAATATGCAAGTGGCAGCTACTCCCGCCATTTCACAAAGGTCACCCTCTTTTTGACGTTGGTCGGTGGCCTGATGCATGGAACCTGTGTTGTAGGACCAGGCACACCCCCATGCCTGACAAATCAAGGTATCGCATAGTCACACCTCTCACAGCCACGTGGACACAGCCTCAGCCCGCCAGCCTCACCTACACTTCTCAGAGTCAGCGGAAGGGACACCATGTCCTAGGGAGAAGACCACGAAGCAAGGCCGTGGGGGATGGCGGGGCCCCTGGGCTCATCCTGCCCCTCTCTTCCTGCTTACAGCTGCCCTATGAGAAAACTGCAAGAACAAGCTGTTTTGTGTCGCGGAGTTACAGTTGGCCACCACCATCTCTCAGTGAGTTGAATCCGGTCGTCATGGTTTCTGCAGTTGGCTCACCTCCTGAAGGCTTACGGGGCAAACCCCTCACCAGGATCACTCGCTTCCTCCTTTCCCTCGCAGCCCACAAAGGGCTTTTGCACTAATTGTATCATTGCTTCCCCAGCCACCCAATGAGGGAGGCAAGATAGATTTGTCTTCTTATGTTATAAATTTGGAAAGAGTCAGTAGCTGCAGGCCTGCGAGGGGTCCCGTGATCACTGGATGGGCTTACACCCAGATTTCTTTCCATAACCCAGGGTCCCTCACTCCTAGAACCCCCTCACTTAGAGACAACCTCTTCTCTGGCTCAACGCTTTACCAAATTACTTAATTCCTTACGTGCTTAGGGAGCACCTCCTCTGTGCCCAGCACTCGAGGTGCTGGGAGATATGGGGAGCCCCTTTTTCACTTTCACAATTTTGCTTAGGGAGAGAAGATAATATGTAAGTCAACTGTTGAAAAGATGTACTATGAAGAAAAAGAAGACAGGGAAGGTGGGAGGAAAGTGCCGGGGATGCGGTGGGGGTTGCAGTTTCAGATCGGGTGGTCCGGAAAGGGCTCATGGAGAAGGTGATGTTTAGGCTCATGGGAGCGAGGTGGAGGAATGAACTCTGTGGGTGTCTGAAGGAAGAGCACCTGTCAGTGTCCTGAGCTGGGCGCTTGGAGGTGGGAGGAAGAGGCCAGGACACCAGAGTGAATTGGAGGGGGCGTGTTATTCAGTGGCTAAGTCTTGTCTGACTCTTTGCGACCCCACGGACTGAAGCATGCCAGGCTTCCCTGTTCTTCACTATCTCCCAGAGGTTGCTCAAACTCATGTCCATTGAGTTGATGTTGCCATGTGAGGGGAGGAAAGATCATATGTGGCTCCATTTCCGTGAGGATTCTGAATTTGTTCGGTGTAGGCAAGACGGCAAGGGGGAATATTTAACCTACAGAGAAGGCTAGCCTTGGGGGTAGAGGAGCTCGCGGGACTGAACCTTGACACTATTTGATTAGGTACTTGCCCCAATTTGTCCCCTGCTGTCCCTGCTCTACTTAAGAGGACTAAGGAGGCTTTTCTTCATATGGCTTCACCCACTCCTAAATGTTCAGAGTAGTAAGCTATGAGTGTTGCTACTTAATTAGCATAATATGCAAGTGGCAGCTACTCCCGCCATTTCACAAAGGTCACCCTCTTTTTGACGTTGGTCGGTGGCCTGATGCATGGAACCTGTGTTGTAGGACCAGGCACACCCCCATGCCTGACAAATCAAGGTATCGCATAGTCACACCTCTCACAGCCACGTGGACACAGCCTCAGCCCGCCAGCCTCACCTACACTTCTCAGAGTCAGCGGAAGGGACACCATGTCCTAGGGAGAAGACCACGAAGCAAGGCCGTGGGGGATGGCGGGGCCCCTGGGCTCATCCTGCCCCTCTCTTCCTGCTTACAGCTGCCCTATGAGAAGAACTGCAAGAACAAGCTGTTTTGTGTCGCGGAGTTACAGTTGGCCACCACCATCTCTCAGTGAGTTGAATCCGGTCGTCATGGTTTCTGCAGTTGGCTCACCTCCTGAAGGCTTACGGGGCAAACCCCTCACCAGGATCACTCGCTTCCTCCTTTCCCTCGCAGCCCACAAAGGGCTTTTGCACTAATTGTATCATTGCTTCCCCAGCCACCCAATGAGGGAGGCAAGATAGATTTGTCTTCTTATGTTATAAATTTGGAAAGAGTCAGTAGCTGCAGGCCTGCGAGGGGTCCCGTGATCACTGGATGGGCTTACACCCAGATTTCTTTCCATAACCCAGGGTCCCTCACTCCTAGAACCCCCTCACTTAGAGACAACCTCTTCTCTGGCTCAACGCTTTACCAAATTACTTAATTCCTTACGTGCTTAGGGAGCACCTCCTCTGTGCCCAGCACTCGAGGTGCTGGGAGATATGGGGAGCCCCTTTTTCACTTTCACAATTTTGCTTAGGGAGAGAAGATAATATGTAAGTCAACTGTTGAAAAGATGTACTATGAAGAAAAAGAAGACAGGGAAGGTGGGAGGAAAGTGCCGGGGATGCGGTGGGGGTTGCAGTTTCAGATCGGGTGGTCCGGAAAGGGCTCATGGAGAAGGTGATGTTTAGGCTCATGGGAGCGAGGTGGAGGAATGAACTCTGTGGGTGTCTGAAGGAAGAGCACCTGTCAGTGTCCTGAGCTGGGCGCTTGGAGGTGGGAGGAAGAGGCCAGGACACCAGAGTGAATTGGAGGGGGCGTGTTATTCAGTGGCTAAGTCTTGTCTGACTCTTTGCGACCCCACGGACTGAAGCATGCCAGGCTTCCCTGTTCTTCACTATCTCCCAGAGGTTGCTCAAACTCATGTCCATTGAGTTGATGTTGCCATGTGAGGGGAGGAAAGATCATATGTGGCTCCATTTCCGTGAGGACTTTCACTGTGAGCCGGGAGGTCAGAGGAATGCATGACCGTGCACTTTCAGAGGATCATTCTTTGTGTGGCGGGGGTGGGGGTGGGGGGGGGAGCTGCTCTCCCCAACACATTGCTGTCTTTGTGGCTGCGCTAGGACTCTCTAGTTCCCCTGCACCATGTGGGATCTTAGTTCCCTGACTAGGGGTCAAACCCATGTCACCTGCATTGGAAGGTGGAGTCTTAACCACTGGAGCACCAGGGAAGTCCCAGCAGGATCCTTCTTGCTGCTGTGTGAGGAAAGACTGTAGGAGCAGAGGTGGAGGCGGGGCGACAGTAGGCAGCTATTGTGATAACTCGGGTGAGAAGTGATATGACTTGGGCCAGAGTGGTTGCAATGAAGGTGGTTATATTTTGAAGTTAGAGCCCGCTGGATTCGATGACAGATTGGATGTGGGGAGTGAGAGGGGGGGGGTCTAAGAAGTCTTTCAGGGTTCCGGCCCGAGCATCCAGAACTGTGTTGTCTAACACAGTAGCCGCTGGTCACATGTGGTTATTTAAATTGAAATGAATTAAAATTAAAGATTTTAGTTTCTTAGTTGCCCTAGGCACATCTCAGTACCCACATAATGGCTAGTGGTTTTGAGCAGCACAGATATATAATAGGTCATTTGCATTACTTCAGAAGTTCTGTTGAACCACACTGAATTCTAGAACGATACTGATGCCAAGAACTGGATTGGGAAAGCTTTTGGAAGAATGGGTTTGGAAGGCAAGGTGGGGAGGAGAGGTCATGAGCTTGGTAATTTTTTAAAATTGATTTTTATTGGAGTCTAGTTTCCATATATTGCTGTGTTAGTTTCTATTGTACAGCAAAGTGACTCCGCTATACATATACATGTATCTCCTTTTTTTTTGGATTTCCTTCCCATCTCCTTGTAATTGTCTGTCTTTTCTGTCGTTATTATGATTTGCTGTGTTTAGTCGCTAAGTCGTGTCTGATTCTTTTGCAAGCCCCATGGACTGTGGCCCGCTAGGCTCCTCCATCCATGGGATTCCCCAGACATGAATACTGGAGTGGGTTGCATGAGTTTGGCTTTGGACGTGTGGTGGCCTTAAAATGCTCCTTCCCCGCACACCTAGTGCTGTGTGCGGAACATGGCACTGATGGCCGATTGGCTGAGTTGGCATCTCTGAAGAAGAGCTCTGTTCTGAGTCCTGAGAAACCTTTTCGTAGACATTTGCAGGACTTGAGTTTCAGATGCGGATAGCTTAGCTCTGCCGATCTCAGTCATGGAAGAGCCAAATCAAGGCTTTCAGTGCTTCCAGCCTAACAGGAAGACTTGTTTCTAACAGGGAATTCATTACAGCCCCTAAAACCCTCCCGGCCAAGTCCTTGTGGAATAGACTGTGAAACAGCTGGCCCTACATCACCCCCTAGTGTCCACAGCTGGTAGTCTCACCTTTTTTCCAAAGTATTGAGCCTAATCCTTAGCATCCAAATGCCTCAGTGGTTTGACCTTTTTTGTGGACGTGAATCTCCTGAAGGATTGAAGGTAAACTACAGACACTTGTCTTTAGAAGATCACACTTGCAAACATAAAGCGTTTACATTCAGGGAACTCTAAAACTGTCCCTGGACCTCGAGTTAAGAATGCCTGGTACATATTCCAGTGACTCTCAGATCTCTCTGTTGGGCTCTGAGACGGGACACCCAACTGACATTTCAGTGTCCCTGCCTTCCTGTCCTCTGAGCGCTTCTCATCACGTCCCAGACTGAACGCATCTGGTCAGTTTCCACCCTCTGGTCTCCTGCTGTGTTCTCTCCATCACAGCCAGCCCCACTGGGTCACCCAGGCTGGAAACTCTGAAACAGAAACTCAGGACACATCCTCGACTCTCTCTTTTCAGAAAAAGTTTTTTAGTTTTTGGCCATCCTCATGGCATATAGGATCTAGTTCCCTGATGAGGGATCGAACCAACACCCTCTGCACTGGAAGCACTGAGCCTTAACCACTGAACTGGCAGAGGAGTCCCCAGCTCCTGTCTCTTACGCTCTGCTTGTAAGCATGGCCTTATCACCCTCCCCATGGCCACTTAGTTAGTTAGCTCAGTCGCTCAGTCGTGTCTATCTCTTTGCGACCCCATGAACTGCGGCACGCCAGCCCATCGCTGCTGCTGCTGTCTTATTTCAGGCCTGTGTCATCTCCCAGATGGATCCCCACACAGGCTCTGTCACTGCCCACTATCCTCGTCTCAGCTGTGATAAAAAACAAAAATGACTCAATAAGACACAGGTCACATTACTCCCCAGAGCAGCACATTCTATTTTAAGAACTTTCAGATGGTTAGGAAGCTTTCTTCGCTTTGTCAATGTGTTTCCCTGTAGGTCTCAGTTACTGAGAGTGGTTGTGCACTCTGGGACCCCACGGTGCCTCAGTGTGAAGGAAGCCCTCACCCGTCCCCACCTGTTCTCTTCTCCATGCTGAACAGACTCATGTCTTAACTCACAACCTGTAATCTGGAAGGGCTGGGGTGGTTTTGTGGTGGGAAAGCTCAGGCCAAGGCAGGGGTGGAGGCAGCGTCTGTCCCCCCGCATGGTTTCTCCTACGTTGGGTGGGGTGTCTGGCACAAAGTCCCTTGTAAATGTATGTGAAATGGATGAATTTGGCTCTCAAAGTACACTGCCTGGGGTCACAGTGTCTGGCACAAAGTCTCCCATAAATATATGTGAAATGGATGAATTTGGGTCTCAAAGTACATTGCCTGGGGTCACAGTGAGTTGGTGGTAGAAAGAGGATTTAGATCTGATTCTCCCAGCTCTCTTTCAGGGCTGTGGGACCTCAGGCAAGTGAGCGAGCCTCCCCTGGTTTCTGTTCCCGTCACTGCAGCACAGAGAGTAACCATACAATTTCACAGAGTTATCACCAGGATTAGCAGAGAGTGTGAAACATTTAATACAGTCCCCAACACACGGCAAACACTAAATTAATGGTCATGTCACACAGCAACTGAGGTGGGTATGGTAGTCCAGGTGCTTGCTTCTGTTGTGGGGAAGATCTAGGCTAAATGTATCCTTTAGGCAATATTATCTAAGAAGTTAAGAAGGTGCTGTTGCATCGCATTGAGGTTTTCACAGATTAAATAAACTGGTAACATTTATCTCTTTGCCTACCCTGTGCAGGCAGGAATTGGTCGTGGGTCTCACAAAGGAGCTGACCATGAACATTAGCCTGACTAACTCTGGGGAAGATTCCTACATGACGAGTGTGGCTTTGAATTTTCCCAGAAATCTGCAGTTTAGAGGATACAGAAGGTAACTATGACAGCAGTTTTGGAACCACATGGCTCAGGACTTTCCCTTCCTGCATCTCTGCTTGGTTATGGAAACCCCCTAACTCTGCCTCCTGCAGCATCCTCGTCCATATAATAAATGATTATTAACTAGACAAATCCCCTCTAATCCAACAATAAGCCATGGATCCAGTCATATCACTCTCTGCCTTAAACATCAATGATGCTATTTTGCTGCCTAATCACTCCTTCCGCCTGCAGCCTTTCTTACCTAGAATTCTGAGACAGAAATAATCTATAATATTAGACTGGAAAGTAAAAGTCTGCTCCGCCTTTCATCAGCCTAGGAGCACAGACTCAAAGCCAGCTGTAAGATACCAGAAAACAGTTTTTCTCCCAAGGACACCCAGCAGCTGTAAAATATTGTACACTAAGAAATTTTGCTCTCTAAAATCATAGGTAATCAGAAACTTTGCTGTTTGAAGTTATATCTGTAATTATGAAACCATCTTACTGTTGCCTGGAGAATCTAAACTGTTGTGACAAAGAGAAGCATTCTCATTTTCCATCTGAGACTTGAAACTTCAGATAAAATGTTTCTCCACACAGCTTTTCACATTCACCTGAAGAGTTTCCAAGAAAGTGGGTCTTTGGGTCCACTTTGCAGCCCAGAATTGATGCTGAGTGGCCCTTTTACAGATAGCCCTGCCTTTTTCTTTTTTTTTTTTTTTTAAAGGATTTTCTTTTTTTTTCATGTGGACCATTTTTAAAGTCTTTATGGAATTTGTTGCAATATTGCGTCTGTTTTATGTTTTGGTTGTTTGGCTGCAAGGGATATGGGATCTTGGCTCCCTGACCAGGGATCAAACCTGCACCCCCTGCACTGGAAGGCGAAGTCTTAACCACTGGACCATGAGGGAAGTCCCATCCCTGCTTTATTTTGAGCCTATAAAACACTGCTTTGTTTATATTTCCCCAAACTCTTTCCCCAGAATCCTTTAATAACTATCTTTTCCTTTGTTTGGTGAGATACACCACAGTGCAGTTTTCCTCTCAACACACCTGGCTCTGTCTTACTATGGGTGTGTCCCTGGTGGTCTGAGGCTGTTTGAGCTGGGACAGCATCCGTTACATGCCGCAATCTCCTATGCATCTAGAGTGGAGTTAGACCCTTAAGAAAACACTGACCACTCACTTATTTTCCATATCCAGTGGTCCAGATGAGGAACCATGGCTGGAAAAGGCTGCGTGGCAATGCAGGGGGCCTTCCATCGGTCCAAAGTGCAGTTCAAACGCCTCCCTCCCCAGGAAGACTGATTCCTCCTGGGTGGACCTCATCTTTCTCCACTGCTTGTTTCTGCGCCGCTCTCACAGGACCCCTCCTGAGGCCTTGTGTTTAAATTCTTCAACCACCTAGTACAGAGCCCTTCTGCTCAACTTGTGAAGGAGAGGAGGACAAAGACTGGTTTATTTGCATCCCCAGCTCCTGACAGGGTGTCTGGCATGTTGTTATGAGGAAACTGAACCTTTTTTTTTTTTTTTTTGCCTTTTCAAAACCACGTCTTTTGTGTTAACAGCCTCCTTCTCCAGACATTCAGTGCGGTGACCCTAAGCCGACGGCTTCTGTCCTGGTCATGAAGTGCAGGATCGGTCACCCCATCCTCAAGAGGTCATCTGTGAGTCTGGTTTTCTTTTTTTCTATTTATTTGGCTCTGGGTCTTAGTTGTGGCATGCAGGATCTTTGAGTTGCGGCACGTGGGATCTAGTTCCCTGACCAGGGATGGAATCCCGGCCCCCTGCATTGGGAGCTCAGAGTCTTAGCCACTGGACCACCAAGCAAGTCCCGTGAGTCTGTTTTGATTAGCTGACTCTTCTCACTACCCTAGGGTTGGTGTTTTCTACTTCCCAGGCTCATTAGAATCTCCCAGTTGCAATTTCCACACTTTCCTTGACTATCTGTAACGGAGCGTAAAGCTGCCCAGTGTGCTCTGGAAGTAGGGAGTGGTGGAGGTGAGGGTACAGTCACAGAGACAAGGTGGGCTCACCCCTGTACTGCAGAGCGAAGCTGGCGGTGGTCTGGAAGGTTATTAGCCCTGAGGGGAGGCCTTGACCTGCCACTGATGATCTCTGTGCTGTGGGAGACCTCTCGAGCAGCTTCCTTGGCTGTGAAAAGGGAATAATGCTGTCTGCCCTGCTCACCCCATCTTGACACTGTATTAAGTGGAATAATGGGACCTCGAAGTATCCTGTGCCACAGAAGCGTGGAGTATTGAATTATGTTTTCCAGGTCTGTTTAGTTAGTAGGAAGCAGTTTGAATTGTGAATGGAATAAACGGGACTCAATCCACCTTGTTTTGTTTAACTAGGCAAACTTTTCGTTAGCTTGGCAGCTGGAGGAGCGTGCCTTTCCAAACAGGACAGCCAACATCACTGTGATGGTCACCAAGTAAGTCATGCCTGGGTCAAGGGAGCCTGGGCTATGGTCCTGCAAAAAGGCTCCCTCCCACGCGTGTGCGTCAGAGCTGTGACTCCTCACTGCCCCAGAAGGGAGCCTCAGGGAGCCCCAGGAAGGCACCTGTGTCCCTGCAGTGATCTGGCTTTGCCTTGTTATCAGAGATATTTAAAATGTTCCTTTATTGACAGAGTAAAACTATGGTATAGTCTGGTAGACTTGAGTTTTGCACTGGAGAGCTCATTTTGGTTCATCTAACCTCAGAGATGCTGTCTTCTGCAAAACCTCGATGTTTGGGGTAGGGTACACAGTTGGTAAAGTTCTCAAACAGGGGTGACTCTGCTCCCAGGGGCAGCGCCTGAAGGCATTTTTGATTGGCATGACTTTGGTGGGGGTGTTATTGACATCTAGTGGGTAGAGACCTGGGATGTTAACATCCTACAATATAGAGGACAGCCACTCATACAGACTTTCCTGGCCCTAAATGTCAATATTGTCAAGGCTGAGAAACTGTCTTTTTTGCCACACCGTGCAACACACAGGATTCTAGATCCCTGACCAGGAATTGAACCCGTGCCCCTTGCACTGGGAGCATGGAGTCTTAACCACTGGACTGGCAGAGAAGTCCTGGAGAAACCCTTTTAAAATCAGTGTTTCTCCAAGTCTGGTCTTCCAGTGCAGAGTCTTCTGCACTCTGTTTATCTCCAAGAGTCTTTTCTATCTAACCCCCAGTAATCCTGGGAAGCCAAGGTAAGAAGCAGCCATGTGTACAAAGCAGGGGTGCAATAAACTGACACTCTTATTTCCTAGTTCCAATGAAAGAAGGTCTTTGGTCAATAAAACTCACAGCCTTCAAATCAAACATGCCTTCATTGCGGTTCTTCCCAAGTAAGTACTTCCAGGGGTCCCCACACCAGCGGGACAGCTTCAGGCATTTTCTTTTGTGGGTGGGTCTAGTGGTCAGGGTGGATGTGGGCATTGCCCTTCCCTGAGAAGAGGCTGCTTAGAATCCAGGTTCCCACCGATCTCTAGGGCACTAACTATTAGGTCCTAGAAACCCTGTGGCTGTAATCAAAGAAGGAACAGTGCCAACAGGTCTTGATACCAAAGGGAACTGATGGATGCTAAGGAAGGGAGGACTTAAGGGATTAGGAAAAAAGAAACAGAAAAAGTAAGGCCCCCTGAGGAATGATAATCAGATACAGAACCAGCCTGAAGGGACTGAATTCAAATATTCTAACCTGATCCCAACTGACCCACCACTGCTCAACATTTTGCTATTCAACTTTGATCTCTTAAGAATCAGGGGCCCTTTTAGTGTGTCCAATTGGTAGCACGGAGGTTTATTTAAAATGAGAAAGGGGCCCTGAGGCCTAACCCATGTCCTCTCAACTGCAGACCCTCAGTGATGTACATGAACACAAGCCAGGGGTCTTCCTACCACAAAGAGTTCCTCTTCAATGTAAGTGCTCTGCTCATCATCGCAAAGCCAACAGGTGGCAAAACAACACCAGCCATGACTTTCTGCTTGGATTTTATCTTGTAGATACATGGGGAGAACCTCTTTGGAGCTGAGTTCCAGTTGCAAATTTGTGTTCCAGTTAAATTACAAGGTTTCCAGTTCCTAACAGTGACGAACCTGACCAAGACTCAGGTACATAGAGGCAGTTCTATATCACATCTCTTTCCAGAGTGGCTATGGATTCTCAAAGATATAAAAACTAGAACTCTAGAAAAAGGAGTAGAAAAAAAATGAGTTAACCTGGGAACACATTTTAGGAGTAAATTACCCAAGTCATATTCATAAGGAATATTAACTACTCAGCCCAAACTGACATTTCCATTTTTCTTCCCTTGATGAAAAAAGTAAACAAAATTCAACCTTTTTAGTAGCCACAGAGATATTTATTTTCCCTTTGAAAATCATGGATAAATTCTGTTTCTCTGTGATTGGCAAATGAGATTGATAAACATGTGGCCCTTCTTCCTATAAACTGTCTTCTTTTCCTCTTGTCTCCCAGTCTGTACGCCTGGGACTCTGCTGTGGTACAGCCTCTTTGCTCTTAGTTGACTCATCTGTAGTGTGCTTCCCAAAGCCAGCCTTATGACACCTACAGCAACAGGCTGTTAGCAGTATGACAGTGAGGCCTAGGGTGTTCCTGATTTTCTTTTCTGTCCAGGCTACATAAAGTGTTGAGGTTCAAAAAGGAAACTGTGGAAAGGAATTTACAAAATGAAGTCTGTTGACAGAAAAAGGGCTTTTCAGTTATAAACGATGTTCTCACATATAGTTTATTTTTAAAGAGTATTTGTTAAGTTTAAACATGTCAGTTTCCACTTGGAAACAAAATTCTTGTTTGAACAGTTGATTGGAAACTTGTAAGAGCAGTAATCCTACCCTGCTGTGGGGACAGAGATTAAAAACAGAATCAGGGGCTTCTAGTTCCACGCTCTCTCCTTTGGGGGTGGTCAGTACCCCCGGCTTACTTAAACAGACTGTGCTGGCAGAGCAGGTCCGTGGCAGAGCTGAAGTTCAGCATAGTCTGATAGAAATGCTGGACCTGTTTCTTCATTCGCTTCAAGGCGGGGGTGTTATGTTTGGACTTGAAGGTCATCTCATTCAGGATCTTATCTGTGAGGTAATGTAGCCAGAGCACGTTGTTATAAGGGTGGTATTCACCCCAGCAGTTGTTGTTTTCTTTCCTCATCAGCCTGTAGATTTCAAACTGGTAGTCGCCTTGTCCCATAAACAGGTCCTCGTCCCTGGAGATGTCACAGAAAACCACAATCCCATCCCGCTCCAAGCGGGACAGGGTGTAGTCGATGATGTTGACTTGCAGCCCTCGGGTGGGGATGGAGCTTGTCTTTCCATTGAGGGTATAGTGGAGCTCTTTGAGGCTGGTCTTCTTTAAGAGCACGTTCCCCCAGTGCAAGTCTCGGTGCTCAAAGTGCAGGGAGGCCTCAGCCACGGCAAGGGAGGCAGTGATCTGGTGTAGAATGCTCTTGGCAGTGGCAATGGAGGACAGCTTCTTTCTCATTTGCTCTAGGTCGATCCCTCCAAACTCAAATTCCAGCACGATGAAGAGCTGGTCTTTACTGAAAAAGTCAGGCCGGTCGTTTGCAGACCCTTTGGTTGAGTGATAGTGATCCCAGGCTTGGAGGAGAAGGGAGGGTAAGATCCTTGAACGCAGTGTACCGAGTTCAGCCCAATGAAGCCTTCTGTGCGGTTGCATGTCTCATCAGACAAGAGGCTCAGCTCTTTGGAGATGATGATCTCTGGCAGAATTTCCTCAAAAGTTTTCTGTTGAGCTCCATTGACTAAGTCCTGTCCTTCGATAGCAATGATTTTTAGGGCTACAGGTGTGTGGTTAGCAACTGTTTGAAACACTTCACCAAACACCCCTTCTCCGAGCTTCTCACAGCATTCCAGTTTTTCTCCAGAGAGGTAGTGGCTGAAGGGGATGGGACCCACCTGATTGCATTCCCCATAAAGCTTTTTTGCATCAGATGTCTTTTTGTCTGTGACCTGCTGTGTCTTTAAGGGGGTTAGCAAATACAGAGACGAGGAGTGCCGGGGGGACAGAGCACAGCTTGTTCTGTTCTGAATAGGGTGGTGTGAATATTCTGACATGAGGGACTCAGACAGAGAACTGGCCAGGGTGTTGCAACCGCACACTTCAGACACAGCTGTCACGATCTTCTTCTTGTGGAAACTGAAGGAGGCTCTGGTTTTGGTCCAAGAGCAGGCATTCTGTAAACGAGTTAGGTCCTGGATGACACATGAACTGTCTTCCATTTTTTGGCCTTTTGTAACCTGGCAGTGATGGAGGAGGGAGGTTTCTGCTGTCCCTTGATGCTTCCTTTTTCGGCTTAGCCTGGTTCTCTCAAGCCAGTTGCTTTTCCCAGGTGCGATTCTGCCCTTGCACCCACGGGCCTCCTTGTATTCTATCTGGACAGACCCTTGAGACTCAATCTCTCGACAAGAGTCCTGGTCTGTGGCCCTCTTCTTACCCCTGGCTGATAAACCTGGGCTCTCTTGCCTTCTCCCCACCAGTTCCCTGTCATGGCAGAACTCCTGCAAATTCTTCCCATCTGTCCTAAGCTCAGAATCCTCTGGATTTCCTGAGTCCAAAAAGCTAAAGAGAGCTGACCTGAGGCTGGCCTGGGCTTGGTGGGCCAACTTGGTAGCCTGCCTCCTCCTGTCGCTGCGTCCTGGGAACAGGGGAGGGGTGCCTGGTCCAGGGAGGCTTCTGGGAGGTGGAAGTTGCTCGGAGCTTCTGAGGCTGCATCCAGAAAGGTGGAAACGTCGGTACAGATGCTGTCTTCTGGCGCAGGGAACCCGAGGCCGGGAGAGGCCAGAGAGCTGAACAGGGAGGCACTGGTGCCCAGCTCGCCGCCGTCCCTGGGCTGGCCGCTCACACTGAGGCCCGGGCTCAGGCAGCCCAGGTTGCCGTTGGGAAAGGACGGCGGTCCTAGCGGGCCGCAGGGGGTGCTGCACTTCTGCGGGCGCCGCGATCGCAGCCTCAGGCGTCTCGGGGTCGCGATCTGACTCGGCCGGCCCTTGGCGAGTCGGGCGCCAGCGCGCCTCCGCTGCTGACCCACCGGGCTGCCGGGGAAATCGGGGTCATCAGGATCGTCGGAGACCACAGACTGCGAGGGGCCGCCACTGCTGGCGTCACTGCTACTGCTGCTGAAGAAACGCTTCCGGTCCTGCGGCGGGAACCACTGTACGGCTGCCAAGCCCGGCCGCCGCCGCGGCCTCCTGCCGCCGGCTGCCCCGTACGTTCGGAAGAGCCCACTCGCGGCTGGCGGGAGTGACGCCGCCATGGCCGGTACCCGCCAGCAGTTCAAACGCTAACAGCACCGCGAGACTTCCTCGAGACGCGGACGCGCCTGCCCGCCGGGTCCTAGCGCCCGGCCGTCCGCCAATCACGACAGATCTCGCGAGAAGTGGGAGGGGGCGGGTAACTATGGCGGTTTGGCTTTTTCATTGTGTTGCGGCGATGGACTGGGGTGGTTGTCGTTTCAGGCCCACACCGTGTGCACTCAGGCTCACGAGCGAGTTTGTGGGAGCGATCTGGTTCAGGTAAGCGCAGTCATCCCAAAGACTGGAGAGAGGGAGGGTCATGAGGGAGAGAGGAGGGCCTGAAGCGGGTGGCTTGAAAAGCCGGGATTGTCCTTTGGGAGGTTTCCCCTGAAAGCAAGGCCAACGTTCCTGAGGCGCCCCTTAGCCTCTTCACCGGCTCCCTTTTGTCAGGGTTGCGGCTTTGCTGGAACCAAATGAAGGCAGAAACTGCTCACACCCTTTATTCCTCGACCTTGAGGTGATCTGTGTGCTAAGTGTTAAAATTCCCAGCTTTTCCACCCCATAAATAGATCGTGCTAATTAACACCCATCCTCTTTCAGCTTGTGGAAGAATGGCATTCAGTGAGCTGTAAGGTCACCTCGGATAAAGAAAATGTAACCGTGGCTGCAGAGCTTTTCTTGAATCAGCCAAAGCAGGTACTTAGGATTTGATTAATCCTCGTTTCTCGGGCATCTTCCCTGGAAACGATAATATTAATAGCATCTCCAAATATAACGTGTCCAAAACAGGACTGTTGATCCACCTTCTGCTCCAGCCTGTTGCGTCCTCACTCTCTCAAGGTAACTAACTAGGGTAATTGAGCAGTTGCTTGCGTGCGCAGAGGTGTCCGACTCTGCGTTACGGCGGACTTCATCCCACTAGGCTCCTCTGTCCATCGGATTATCCTGACAAGAATACTGCAGTGGGTTGCCATTTCCTCCTCCAGGGGATCTTCACGAACCAGGGAAGGAACCCACGTCTCCTGCTGCTCCAGCATTGACAGACGGATTCTTTACCTCTGAGCCATCTGGGATACCCTGACATTGCTGACTTACTAGGGATTAAGGAATTCCTTGTGGCGACTCCTTTTCCTTAAAAAAAACTTTTTTTTAAAATATTTATTTACTTATTTGGCTGTGTCAGGTCTTAGTTGTGACTTGCAGGATCTAGTTCCCTGACCAAGGATCCAACCCATGTTCTCTGCATTGGGAGCTCTGAGTCTTAGCCACTGGACCACCAGGGAAGTCCGATCCTTTTTCTTACATCCGCTTATCTGTTCCAGCAGTAAACTCTGTCATTCTACCCACCCCCAGATACATTCTAAATCCATTCACTTCTGTGTGTCTCCACTGCTGCTGTTGTTCAGGTCACCACCTCTTGCTGATTTACTGCGGTAGCCTCCTCTCTGCTTTTCTTGCCTATGCTTTTGCCATGCCCTTCACAGATATTCTTCATGAAACAGCTATTTTTAAAAAGCAAACACTATACCACTTATCTGCTTTAAAAAAAAATTGTATACACTTAGACTAAAATTTGTCTTTTTCAGTGGTGTCCCAGGCATCCTATATGATCTGGTTTCCGCTTTCTCCTCGATCTCCTAATACTTTCGTCTTCCCTGCTTCTTAGACTCTAGCTTGCTGATATTGTTCTAAGCCACTGGACCTCTGTACTTGCTGTTCCTTCTGCATAAGACAGCTTTTCTCCTAGATCTTCATGTGTGTGTTTTTTTTCTTATAGTTAATTCACATGTTACCTTCTTAGCGAGACTTTCCCTGATCACTTATTCAAAAGTAGGAACTAAAGTCAAGTTTAACATCTTGTGATGACCCAGGTGAGAATGACGGGATCTGAGCTGAAGAAGTTAGCAGTGAGAATGGAGGAAAAGGAACAGGTGTTAAGAGAGACTGAAAAAAAGAAAAAAAAGAGTCATTAAGAACTGACTTGGGTGTGGGAGTGTGGTGTGAGGTAAAGGGTAAGGGAAACGAAGCTGAGGTTTAACTAGGTTTCTGGCTTGGGAAACTTAGTGGTTTCTGAGGCCATTCTTTAGACTTGAGGAATACTGGAGAAGGAACACATTTAAAGGGAAAGATGAGAGGGGAGAGGTGATTTCCCTGGCAGTCCAGTGGTTAAGACTTTGCCCTCCAGTGCAGGGGGTATAGATTCAATCCCTGGTCAGGGAACTAAGATCCCACATGCCTCAACCAAAAAACAGGAAACTTAAGGAATGATGCTGTCCAGGAATTGTAAGTCCATTTTTTAAAGAAGTCTATTTTAAATCAACTATACTCCAATTTTAAAAAAAGTTAACACCCCCCCACCCCAAAAAACATAGGTCAGTATCTAAAATGTGTTTCTTTTTTTTTTTTCTCACCCATCTTATAGTTACTGAGAAATGTGACTGAGCTGCAGATCCTTGGTGAAATATCTTTTAATAAATCTCTGTATGAGGGGCTCAACACAGAGAACCACAGAACTAAGGTAATCCCTTGCTGTTTTCTGGGTGCTGTCCTGGGAAGCCTGTGCCTGGCTTTAGCGCCCTTGTACAAATAGGCACTTGCTATTGCCCTCTTCCTGTTTCAGTCTTATCCCTCTGCTCTTGACTCTGCAACCCGCTGTCTCCATGACCTTGAGTTACTCAGCTTCTGCCTAAGTTTTTCTGTCTCTGAAATGAGGCAACTGAATCAGAGACCTAAGCAGAGGAAGTCTCAGCTGTTATAACTAGGCTGGAATCAACACCTATCTGTATATACTTTGATTTGAAAATTTTTTTTATTTCCTAGTTGAGAAGTTTTTAAATTATATGTATTAACTTGCTTCCTAGTGTGTGACACCAGTGTTTAGTTACAGTGCCCCACGGTTACAATACTCATGAGCGCAGAATTCTTTTATAAGTCTTAAACTAAGTCCTGGAACCCTTGGATTCGTTTTGCAGAGGTTTTACATGTGACTGCAAGTCAGACTGACCTTTGACCTTTGTGATCTGTGGGCTGAAGACTGTGTGCCCTGGCGGGGCTGTCGTTCTTGTTGACACTTGCCCTAGGTGGCTGCTAGCACCAGAAATGGTCCATCTGTGAGCTCTTTAGTGAAGCCTGAGTGTCAAGAGGGTGAGAGCGGATTGCTCAACATTAGCGCCTCTGCTTTCCTCCCTGGAGGAGGGGAAAGGCACAGTTCTCTAGACATGTCAGAAGTAACATTTCTGTTTATTTTTGAGTGTGTCTGATACAGAAAATGATGTGGAAGAAAGAGAAGTGTTCCCATTATATCATTGCACAGATTGAAAAAAAAACTGCAACAGAAAAGCAAGAAAATTCAAGTCTTATGCAACGATCCCAAATGAAAAATAGTGATTCCTTCACTCCCTGTCTCCCACACCCTGGATTCCCTCTTCCCGAAGAGAATTCTTATATGCACATTCTTAAGTCATTTATTTATGTATAAATGTTCCCCCTTTACTTACTTTTATTGTAGAATACCCATGATGATTTTCCGTTTTTAAAATTCAGTATCCGAAGCTAAGTTTTAAGTGCATTTCAGCTGCAAAAAAAAAAACAAAAAAACAAAAAACCGTCTGCTAACGTGCCTTAAAGGCCTCTTGTGTTTATCTGGGGGTGGAGGCAGACCAGTGTTAGCGGCC
>SJYC01149016.1:0-10732 GCA_006408675.1 Madoqua kirkii | reverse complement strand
ATAAATTAGGTGAGCATATGTGTTTAATTATAAAAATCATTTCAAGAAAAGTGAAAATTCAAGGAAATATTATAATTATTATAAGTGATTCTGCCACAATAGCCTTTCTTAGACCTAGAACCTCACAAAGATTCTCATTCCAATTCAAAAACACCTTCTTTCTAATTAAGTTATTAAAAAGAGATTTAAAGGATAATATGCTCTATGGTTAAATAAAAAGAAAGGCATTGTGCCCTTGAATAAACTGAGTGAAATTTACTTTCTTCACTTGTACCAAAAATATAACAAAGAAAGAATGGATAATCTATCTCAAAAGTGTTTTTAATGACAAATAAACACCATTGCAGTTAATGTCTCTGCAAATGGAAAGCAGCAACAACAAAATCAGCTGGGTGCTGCAGCATGAGGTGATATATAAATAGATGCTGCATAGAGAGAATGCAGCAGTGGAAAGGCAGGTAGAAGTTAGCTCCTGGGGCTGTAGCACTGGCACAGTTAACCAGACTCCAGATGGAGAAGGGAAGCTTGGGGGAGGAAGGTACCAGAGAAGCACTGGCTGTCCATCTGGCAGCCTCTCACGGTTCATGAAAACTGCAAGTTGAGTGAGAACTTAAGCAATGACAATTAAAAAAAAAAAAAAAAAAAGGACAAGTACCAAACACACTCACTTGGATTTGTCTTTATTACTCAAAGCCATGGTTATTATCAAAATGTAGAAGTACTCATTGTTTCAGCATAACACTGGTAGTCACGATGTCAAACCTAATACTTGTACTACTATGCTTTGACAAGACAGCAACTGCTTTAACGTATAATTTTGACCTTCATTTTGATTTAAATCTTTAGACATGCCAAAGTCTCTTTGGAAGATTGGCAGAAAAAGAGAATGTACCAGGATTACAATTTTATACATAAGTTGGAAATTAAACAATAAAATCTACATAACCTCTCAGGTTTCCTTTCTCATTTTGAGCTCATTCTTGTTCTTTAGCTTGGGATTTTTCCAATATAATTTGGAAGACATAAAAGACTCATTTCCTTTAAACTATTGGACCTATTTGTCTTTTGAAAATATTGATCTTTTTGTCCCCACTCATATGAATTGGGGAATTAACATAGGTATTTTGGCAGACAGCTAACTCTATTGTGCCTTTCACTGATATTAGACCATGAAAACAGTAATTCTGTATGTTCTTAGAAGGAACTCAACATCCTGTACATATTCTATAATCTTTTATTTATTTACCATATTTTCAAGTACAAGTAAATCCACTTGTTCTCATCAATATTTATAAGAAATCTATAAGATGAAAAAGCAACAATTAAGTAAAGGGTTCCAGGTCACAAAATAAGGAGCAAAACTAATTCATGCTTTTAATTCCTTGCACAAGTGATCTCCCCACTTCCCTTTATCATTATTCAAATATCTGTTTAAAATATTCAAGGAAATGCACAATTCATAATTCACTCTGAAACAAATTTTCTTCAAAACCAAGATAAAGAATCATTCAAAGGTCTCAAATGTTTTCTCAAGATTGTACAAAAATATTATTTTATATCTGATTCACAAGATTTCATAATTTTAATAAGGTACAGTATGAATCCTCTTAAGGTACAGGACTGGAAAAAGTCACTTTTCATTCAAATCCCAAAGAAAGGCAGTGGCAAAGAATGTTCAAACTACTGCACAGTTTTATTCATTTCATATGCTAAAAAGATAATGCTCAAAATGCTTCAAGCTAGGCTTCAACAGTAGAACCGAGAACTTCCAGATATAAAACCCGGATTTAGAAAAAGCGGAGGAACCAGAGATCAAATTGCCAAATGCTGTTTGGTCATAGAATCAACAAGGGAATTCCAGAAAAATATCTACTTCTCCTTCACTGACTATGGTAAAGCCTTTGATTGTGTGGATCACAACTATAGAAATCCTTAAAGAGAAGGGAATGCCAGATCACCTTAATTGCCTCCTGCGAAATCTGTATGCAGATGAAGAAGAACCAGTTAGAATTGGACATGGAATGATGACTGGTTCAAAACTGGGAAAGGAGTACATCAAGGTTGTATGTTGTCACTCTGCATATTTAAGTTATATGCAGAATACATCATGGGAAATGCCAGGCTCCACAAAGCACAAGCTTGATTCAAGATTGCTGGGAGAAATATCAATAACCTCAGATATGCAGATGATACCACCCTTGTGGCAAAAATCAAAGAGGAATCAAGGAGCCTCTTGATGAAAGTGAAAGAGGAGAGTGAAAAAGCTGGCTTAAAATTCAGCATTCATAAAACTAAGATGATGGCATCTGGGCCCATTACTTCATGGCAAATAGATGTGGAAAAAATGGAAACAGTGACAGACTACTTTCTTGGACTTCAAAAGCACTGTGGATGGTGATTGTAACCATGAAATTAAGATGCTTGCTCCTCGGAAGAAAAGCTATGACAAACCTAGACAGCATATTAAAAAGCAGAGACACTATCTGTTGACAAATATCTGTCTAGTCAAAGCTATGGTTTTTAGAGTAGTCATGTATAGATGTAATTGTAGGACAATAAGGAGGGCTGAGCACTGAAACATTGATACTTTCAAACTGTGGTGCTGGAGAAGATTCTTGAGAGTCACTTGGATATCAAGGAGATCAAACCAGTCAATCCTAAAGGAAATCCATCTTGAACATTCATTGGAAGGATTGATATTGAAGCTGAAGCTCCAATACTTTGGTCACCTGATGTGAACAGTTGAGAAAGAATGAGGGCAGGAGGAGAAGCAGGAGATAGAGGATGAAATGACTGGTTGGTATCACCAACTCAACAGACATGAGTTTGAGCAAACTCTGGGAGATAGTGATGGACAGGGAAGCCTGGCATGCTGCAGTCCATGGGGTCACAAAGAGTGGGGCACAACTGAGTGACTAAACAACAACAACAGTAACAACCATATGAACAAACTAATAAGGAAACATAGAAATTTAGTATGATCTTTTGTTATGTTTCATATTTAGAAGAGCGTCATTTCACATTTTCCTTGACTTGGCCAAAGTGGTAGAGTTTTTTTTGGAATAATTTAATGAGCAAAAAAGTCTCCATTTTGAACAATGTAAGAAATATTTTATAATAGGTACTATTTGTACCTGTAAAAAAGTCAACCTTTTATTTCCACCAGTTCATAAAATACAATGGAGTAGATGTTTAGATTTATTTAAAAAAAAGTATAAAATAAGCAAAATGCTACACAAAAAATTACAAAATAGATTAGCAGCGTTATAACATTGCACTCTTTAAGATCAACCACACTGCCTGAAAAGAATGAAAATTCATGAGCACCTGAAACTAGACCGACTTGGTGGAAATGGACCATTGACTAACAACTTAATTAAAACACTTTCTGGAGTATTGCAAAGTGCTTGTATTTGTCAACTAAAGAAACTTTACTTCAGTGCACAACACAATGGCTGAATAGGGAGCTTACAGAAGTACCCAATGCTAAAAGAAAAACTATCTTTGCTACCAGTAACACCAGAAGAGAATTATGTCAAAATTCTTTGCATATCCACAGTATCACTAGGGTAGTGAACATAATTAGCCCTTCATTTTTTAATGTGACACATTCCTTTTGAGATTTCTCTCCTTCACAGACCACTCACCCAGACCCCTTTGAATGTTGGTGGCTACTGAAGCTATGAGCCAATTGTGCCCAAGGCAGTCCTTATGTTAGTGGCTCATTCCTACTATCATGCTAGGTCTGGGATTTCCCCTTGGTTCAGTAAATCTGTTTGGTACCATAGCTTGATTTGCCCATTGTTGTGCTGGTCCCAATATCTGTCCTAAATTCTAGCCCTCCTGTAGCTGAAATTTTCTCTCCTGGAAGGATCATAACTGGAACTTGATTGCTATAATAGACACAGGCTTCTTGGGTTACCACTACTTGGGTGATATTTGATTGTCTGTGTCTGTCCATGAATCAGTCCATTTCATCTAAGCTGTCAAATTTATGTGCATAAAATTTTTGTGGTTGTCCATTTCAATAATTCTAGAATGAGTAGTTACAGCCCCTCTTTCATTCCTAATGTTTGTAACTTGTGTGTTCTCTTTTAACTTGGTCAAACTGGATGTGTTTATGTTTTAAAATTTTTTACATTAATTTTTCTTAGAGTATAGATGCTTTACAATGCTGTGTTACTTTCCACTGTATAGCAAAGTGAATCAGCTACACACACGCACATATATTTCCTCTTTTATGGATCTCCTTCCTATTTAGGTCACCACAGAGTTATACAGTTAGTTCAGTTCAGTTCAGTCACTCAGTCGTGTTCGACACTTTGCGAGCGCATGAATCGCAGCACGCCAGGCCTCCCTGTTCATCACCATCTCCTTGAGTTCACTCAAACTCACGTCCATAGAGTCCGTGATGCCATCTAGCCATCTCATCCTTGGTCATCCCCTTTCCTTCCTGCTCCCAATCCCTCCCAGCATCAGTCTTTTCCAATGAATCAACTCTTCGCATGAGGTGGCCAAAGTACTGGAGTTTCAGCTTTAGCATCATTCCTTCCAAAGAAATCCCAGGGTTGATCTCCTTCAGAGTGGACTGGTTGAATCTCTGTGCGGTCCAAGGGACTTTTAAGAGTTCTATCCAACTCCACAGTTCAAAAGCATCAATTCTTCATCACTTAGCCTTCTTCACAGTCCAGCTCTCACATTCATACATGAACACAGGAAATAGGAAAAATCATATCCCTGACTAGACGGACCTTAGTCAGCAAAGTAATGTCTCTGCTTTTGAATATAATATCTAGGTTGGTCATAAGTTGTCTTCCAAGGAGTAAGCATCTTTTAATTTCATGGCTGCAGTGATCATCTTCAGTGATTTTGGAGCCCAAAAATAAAGTCTGACACTGTTTCCAATGTTTTCCCATCTATTTCCCATGAAGTGATGGGACCGGATGTCATGATCTTCATTTTCTGAATGTTGAGCTTTAAGCCAACTTTTTCACTCTCCTCTTTCACTTTCATCAAGAGGCTTTTTAGCTCCTCTTCACTTTCTGCCATAAAGGTGGTGTCATCTGCATATCTGAGGTTATTGATATTTCTCCCGGCAATCTTGATTCATCAATATTTTTTTTTCAAAGAATCAGCTTTTCTTTGCTGTTTCTGTCTATTTCTTTCCAATTTAACAGAACTGTGCCCTAATATTTATGATTTCCTCTGTTTTGTTTGCTTTACATTTTTTCTCCTCTTTTTCTAAATTCTGAAAATAGAAGTTCAAGTTATTGTTCTGAGAAGATATTTTCCCTAATGAAAGCATTTAGTGCTATAAATTCCCCCTAAAATCTGCTTTAGCAGCATCATAGATATTTTGATACAATGTAAACACATTATTTCAGTTCAGAAATTTCTGATTTGTTTTGATATTGTTCCTTTGATACCTGGGAGAAGGCAATGGCACTCCACTCCAGTAGTCTTGCCTGGAAAATCCCATGGATGGAGGAGCCTGGTGGGCTGCAGTCCATTGGGTCGCTAAGAGTCGGACACGACTGAATGACTTCAGTTTCACTTTTCACTTTCATGCATTGGAGAAGGAAATGGCAATCCACTCCAGTGTTCTTGCCTGGAGAATCCCAGGGATGGTGGAGCATGGTGGGCTGCATCTATGGGGTCACACTGAGTCAGATATGACTGATGTGACTTAGCAGCAGCAGCTTTTATACCTTTTATTGGTCTGTTACTTACATTGTTTAGTATTTCCAAATATTTAGAAATTTTCCACCTATTAGTCTGTTTTTTTCATTATAGTAAAAAAACAGCTTTAATAACTTCATTTTTCAATTTAATAAGGCTTATTTGTGACCCACAATATGGTCTACCTTTGGTGAATGTTCTGTGTACACTGTAAAATAAGGTATATTCCTCTGCTGTTACATATTAATAGAATGTTCTACAAATGTCAGGTCAGGTTGATTTATTATGTTGCTCAAGTTTTCTATGTATATTAATATTTGATCACTTTCTTTTTATGACATCAACTAATGAGAAAGCAATGTTGAAGTCTCTAAATATAATTGTAGGTACCTCTCTTTCCGTTCATTTTCTTCACAGGATTTGAAGCTTTATTGTAAAAGATCTAAATAAATGTTTATGCCTTAGTGAGTTGACCCTTTATCGTTACATAGTATTCCTCTTTGTTCCTGATACTTTTCCTTGTTCTGAAGCCCTCATTGACCGATATTGACCAATAGCCACTTTAGCTTTTGTTTTTATTTGTATATCTTTTTATATCCTTTTATTTTTAACCCAATAATTTCATCGTGTTTCAAGTGAGTTTCCTGGTAGACAGCATATGGTTGGGCCTTGTTTTTACATCTAATCTCATAATCTCTGTCTTTTAATGATAGTTAGACTGTTTAGTTAGTTTTTAAATAATTGATTTGGTTGGATTTATGTCTGCCATTTTACTTTTCTGTTCATTTCTTATGCTTTGTTGTATTGGTTTTCTACTATTGCTGCAGCAAATTAGAATAAAAAGAATGGTTTAAAGTAACTCTCATTAATTATATCAGAGTTTCCATAGGCCACCAGTCCAGGTATACTGTGGTTCAAATGGTTCCTCTGCTTAGAGCTTCACCAGGTTGAAACTGAATAAGGCTTTGAGAAAAAATGAGCTTCCAACCTCTTTCAGGGGTTGGAAGAATTCACTTCCTTGTAGCAATAGAGATGAGATTCCCATTTCTTGGCTGACTATTGTTTTTGGCTGGGAGTCTGTCAGCTCCTTAATGTTACTTGCATGCCTCATCACATTGCCCTTCAAAGTCAGAACTTCTCACTTCAAATCTCTCTGGCTTCTATTTTTGTGGAATCTCTCACTTTTTTACCTTTCTCTTCTGCTTTTAAAGGCTCATGTGATTATACTGAACCAACCTAGATAAGACAGTATGATAAAACAGGAAAATGGATAATAAAACAGGATAACTCTCAATCTTAAGATCAGCTGGTTATAGCTTAACTACAACTGCAATACCCCTTCACAGCAGTAGTTAGATTAACTTGACTGAATAACCATGAGAGTAGACTCAAGGGAGATATCTTTTATCTATCACAGTTTGCTTTCAGACCTAAAAGTTTCAAGTCTCTCCCAAAGGCAAAAGACACTCACACTTTTCCCAAAGTTACCAAGGATTTCATTCCATTATAACATCAATTCAAAGCTTATAAATCTCATCTGCTCAATCAATAGTCCAAAAATCTCATTTAAATCAAGTGTGAGTGAGTAATCCATTAAATAGAACTTATAGGAATAATCTCTCTCTGTCTGTGACCCTATGAAATTAAAGACAAATGCTATTTGACCCCAGTATACACAAGTGAAACAGACACATGGTGTCAGTTACAAATATGGAAGCTCCAAGAGGAGGAAGATGGGAGGTAAAAGGTAACCACAGTTTCAATGCAGTTTTGATATGTAGATAGGAAAAGTACATTAGATTTCAAGAGTTGGGAAAATTCTGTTTGGATTTTGGTTCTGCCCCCTAGGATCTCAACCCCAACCTTTGGACTTGGTACACCTCTGTTTTCTTTGAAATGTAACACCAATTTGCAATTGAGTAGTTTTGTCTACCATTAGAATTTTTTTATCTACCATTAGATACTATTTTATCTACCATTTATTTACTTTTATCTACCATTAGAATTTGGAGGATCAAGTAGCCAGCCTTACATATTTTCATACTCTCTGTCCTTCTTTGTCCAAACTGTCAGGTTTTTTACCACATAAAATTCTCAAAACCCATGTGGGCTTCCTGTGAATTTCACAGAGTTTTACTCCACTAGACAAAACTTTCCTTTATAGATCTCTTCTAGATAATGCCTCCTCCAGCTTTGGTTTCTGCTGAGATGACTGGGGAATGACATCCTTAAGATTCATAGAAGTCCTTGGTTTGAATGAGGGGATCTCTTAATTAGACCCTTAATTTTTTCAAAGACTCTTCTATGTACCTGAAAATTTGATCTTTTGTAGAACCACATCCTTAGTCTTTTATCCAAAACACATTTTACTGGCAATAAACTTTTCATGGCATGCATGAAATTAAAAGACGCTTACTCTTTGGAAGAAAAGTTATGACCAAGCTAGATAGCATATTCAAAAGCAGAGACATTACTTTGTCAACAAAGGTTCATCTAGTCAAGGCTATGGTTTTTCCTGTGGTCCTGTATGGATGTGAGAGTTGGACTGTGAAGAAAACTGAGTGCCGAAGAACTGATGCCTTTGAACTGTGGTATTGGAGAAGACTCTTAAGAGTTCCTTGGACTGCAAGGAGATCCAACCAGTCCATTCTTAAGGAGATCAGTCCTGGGTATTCTTTGGAAGGAATGATGCTAAAGCTGAAACTCCAGTACTTTGGCCACCTCATGTGAAGAGTTGACTCATTGGAAAAGACTCTGATGCTGGGAGGGATTAGGGGCAGGAGGGGAAGGGGACAACAGAGGATGAGATGGCTGGATGGCATCACCGACTCGATGGACATGAGTTTGGGTGAACTCCGGGAGTTGGTGATGGACAGGGAGGCCTGGCGTGCTGCAATTCATGGGGTTACAAAGAGTCGAATATGACTGAGCGACTGAACTGAACTGAACTGATGCACTTATCATATGCTATCTCAATTCTCATAATCATCCTATGAGGGTGGAAATAGTATTGAAGCCATTTGTACCACTGAAAAAGCAAAAGCCAAAAGAAGTAACTTATTCAATTCTATCAACTTATACTTTAAAAATTATATTCTTCTCTCAATTACTCTTTCATACTGAAAAATACTCAGACTCAGTAATAGTAATAGGATGTAATTTTTGCCTCAGCCTAATTATGGTGGTAGACAAATATAGCAGTAAGTGTAAAGCAAAGTGAAAAGATAAACCAAAGAGTTTCTTGGGAGCCCAGTATCACTTTTTAAACACAGCCATAGGTAAACATAGGGCTTCCCTGGTAGCTCAGAAGGATTTGCCTGCAATGCAGGAGTCAGTTCAATTGCTCTGTCATGTCTGACTCTTTGTGACCCAGTTGACTACTGCATGCTAGGCTTCCTGTCCATTACCAACTCCCAGAGCTTGCTCAAACTCATGTCCATCGAGTTGGTGAAACCATCCAACCATCTCGTCCTCTGTGGTCCCCTTCTCCTGCTTTTGATATTTCACAGCCTCAGGGTCTTTTCCAATGAGTCAGTTCTTTGCATCAGGTGGCCAAAGTATTGGAGTTTCAGCTTCCAATGAATATTCAGGACTCTTTTCCTTTAGGATTGACTGGCTTGATCTCCTTGCAGGCCAAGGGACTGTCAAGAGTCTTCTCCAACACCACCCAGGTTCAATCCCTGGGTTGGGAAGATGCCCTAAAGAAGTAAATAGCTTCCCACTCTAATATTCTTGCCTGGAGAATTCCACAGACATAGGAGCTTGAGGTCACAAAGAGTCAGACAAAACAGAGTGACTAACACATAGGTAGTCAGAGAAGGAAGATTTTCTGCTGGAAGGGAAGTGAAAGCTGAAATTGAGTCTTGGAGGAGGATGAAGAGTTATTCAGAAAGAGAAATGGGCAGAGTGGTATGAAGAATCTTGGAGATAAATGCATTACAAAGTCAAACATATGTGCAATGGTAATTGCAAATGCCAATGGTGTTGGAAGTACAGGCTTGGGTAGAAAAATGGCCAAAAATGTAACTGGTAGAAAAAACTAGCAGAAGTCCCTGATAAAGAAACTATGAATTATGTTTTCTTGGAAAAACTACTTAGTTGTTCTCCATGCTCCCATCTCCTCATATGTAAAATGAGTTAATGATACCTTTAGTATTCGTGAGAATTAAATGAGC
The DNA here is from genome assembly GCA_006408675.1 of Madoqua kirkii. Lineage (NCBI taxonomy): Eukaryota > Metazoa > Chordata > Mammalia > Artiodactyla > Bovidae > Madoqua > Madoqua kirkii. The sequence goes on along the minus strand of SJYC01149016.1, from coordinate 878 downwards.
TAATAACCAAAATGTAAAAGAATGAGCAGAACACAGTGCACATTCAAATTTTCGCTATTATTAGCTAACAGAAGAAAATTAGCTGGGTCTAGATCATATAGCTAGTATCGTGTGTGTGTGTGTGTGTGTGTGTGTGTGTGTGTGTGTGTGTGTGCTTAGTCCCCTGAGTCGTGTCTGACTTTGTGAGATCCAATGTACTGGAGCCCACTAGGCTCCTCTGTCCATGGGATTCTCCAGCCAAGAATACTGGAGTGGGTTGCTATGCCTCCTTCAGGGTCTCTTCCTCACACCTAGGGATCAAACCCATGTCTCTTACTATTCCTGCATTTGCAGGTGGGTTCTTTACAAGTAGAACTACCTGGGGAGTCCAGTAAGTATCCTAGCTAACACCTAAACTCAAATTGGAGGAACTCTAAAGCTATTGATTCTAATCCTAACTGAAGTCAACACAATGTAAACATGCTGTTTTTCCTCACTTTTTAATTGGGAAGTCCCAAATATTTAAAATCCCAGAATTTACTTAAAGAAAGTCAAGGTGAAAAGGAAATAATAGGAGCAAGAACCTGAATAAGAGCTGTGTTTTATGATATAGAAAAAATTTTCAAAAATATAAAAATAGATGAGAGAGAGAAAGGAAGGAAGAAATAATGATAGGAAGAAAGGAAAGAAAGAAGAAAAGCTAATAAAAATTAGCTATTGGTTACAGTATACTGACACATATATATGGAATTTAGAAAGATAGTAATGATGACCCTGTAAGTGAGACAATATAAGAAACACAGAGGTATAGAACGGACTTTTGGCTTCTGAGGGAGAGGGAGAGGGTGGGATGATCTGGGAGAATGGCACTGAAACATGTATACAATCATATAAGAAAT
>SJYC01149011.1:0-45307 GCA_006408675.1 Madoqua kirkii | reverse complement strand
AAACTATAAAATGTAAACCTATTAACCCCCTAAAAGATAGCATAAGAGAAAATCTAGACGGTCTTGGTTTTGGTGATGACTTTTTTGATAAAATTGCAAAGGCAGGATCCATGAAAGAAAGAACTAATAAACTCAACTTCATAGAACTTAAAAACTTCTGCTCTGTACAAAACATTGTCAAGAGAACAAAAAGAAAGCAAATTAAGTTATAATATATGTTCTCTCTTTGTTGTTTGGTCACTAAGTCATCTGCCTCTTTTGCAGCCCCATAGACTGTAGCCTACCAGGCTCCTCTGTCCATGGAATTCTCCAGGCAAGAATACTGGAGAGTGTTGCCATTTTCTTCTCCAAGGGATCGCCCTGACCCAGAGATAAAACTTGTGTGTCCTGCATTGCAGCCAGATTCTTTACCTCTGAGCCACCAGGGAAGACCATTATCTCCTAGATCTTAAAATAATGATTTTTTGAGAATTATATAGAGTATACTCACTGTCTCTTAGATTTTGGGAAACATTAAAATATTTTTGTATGGTTTGACTTTCCTTTTCTAATGTGACATGGAAAACACCCATAGAAAATGCACAAAAATAACTGTAGGATCCAGTAGATTATTAAAAAGCGAACACACTATTCTGACTACTCTGTTTTAGTGCTGTCTGTTTTGAACTATACATAAATGGAATTGTGTAGAATGCATTCTTCTGTCTGCCTGGTCTTCCTTCAGTGGTCTACAGGCTGTGCACCCTTTCCTCTGGGTAGGAGAGAGTGGCTCACTCATTGACCCTGTTGTTAGGAGAGCTTCTGCTGGAATTTGAATTGTGATCCTATTAGATCTACAGATCAATTTGGGACTGATTGTCATCTTATCAATATTGAGTCTTTTAAACCCCTATGTGATAGATGCCTCCATTTATGTAGATCTTCTTTAATTTTTAGTCATAAATCATTTTATTCTTTCTTGGGAGTATACCTTACATTTCTCATTGCATTTGTTTCTAGAGATTTGATATTTTTGATGCTACTGTAAATGACATCTTTTAAAAAATCTCATTCTTAATTTCTTGATGGTATGTAACAAGAGATTTCTTCTTTATATCACTCTTATCCCCAGTGTTCTTATTTAACCCATTTTTAAATCATTTGTTTGTTTGTTCAGTTGTCGAGTTGTGTCTCACTCTTTGCAACCCCGTGGACCACAGCACACCAGGCCTCCATCCTTCACTATCTCCTGGAGTTTGTCAAGTTTGTGTCCATTGAATTGGTGATGTCATCCAACCATTTCAACCTCTGCCACCCTCTTCTCCTTCTGCCCTCAGTCTTTCCCAGCATGAGGGTCTTTTCCAATGAGTCTGCTCTTTGCATCAGGTGGTCAAAGTATTGGAGCTTCAGCTTCAGCATCAGTCCTTCCAATGAGTAGTCAGGGTTGATTTCCTTTCAGATTGGCAGGTTTGAGCTCCACAGTGTTCAAGGGACTCTCAAGAGTCTTTTCCAGCACCACAGTTTGAAAGCATGAATTTCTCAGTGCTCTGCCTTTTTAATGAAACTTTACAGTATAAAATGGGTTTTCCCCCCTCCTTTCTAATGCTTGTATTTTCTTTTTCTGTTCCTCTCTGTTTTGTTTCTCCATTTCCTTTGCCTTCCTTCATAGGTGTAACTTGAGCATTGTTTAGAATTTCATTTTGTATCTATAGCAATTTTTAGCATATCTCTTTGGCTAGCTTTTTTAGTGTTTGCTTGAAGTATTACATTTTATATACATAGCTTATCACAATGTACTGAACAGTTCTAGTAAAGCTGAGAAACTTTATATCACTTTACTTTCCCTTCTCTAGAATCAAATTGTCTTAAATATGTCCTTTATAAATACTGAGACCATCAATCGGTATTATAATTTCTGTGTAGAAAACTCAAAATAATTTAGACAATTCAAAAACCAAAGGAAAGTCTATTTCATTTACCCATTCTTTGGTCTTCCATTATCACTTTTTTCTTCCTAATTTTTTTTTTCATCATTTCCTTTCTGTTAGAGAACTTCTGTTAGCCATTGTGTTAAGCTAGGTCTGCTAAGGAAAAAGTCTCTTAGTTACCCTTCTTCTGAGAAAGTTTTGATTTCCGCTTCATTTCTGAAGGATATGTTTGTGAACAGAAGATTTTGGATGACAGTTCTTTTCTTTCAGCCCTTGGAAAACTGTGCCTCTTCCTTCTGGCCTCCAGTGTTTGTGATGAGAAAACCGTTGCCACCACATAGTTCTCCCTTATATGTAAGTTTTCATCCTTTTAACTCAGGACTTTTTCATTGTCTTTAGTTTTTATATAAGAAAACTTGTCTAGCTTAATTATAATGAACCTTGGCATGGATTTCTTGTGTTTATCCTGCTTGGAGTTCACTCATCTATAAGTTTATACATCTTTTGTCAAATTTGGGAAATTTTCAACAAATAGATTACCAAATAATTTGTGAGTCCTTTTTCTCCTTTCTTTTTGGGACTCTGGTGATATGAATGTCCAGTCTTTGTACATTCCCACACATTCCTGAGGTCCTGTTCATTTGTAAAAAATTCATTCTAATTGGAAGCTAATTACTGTACAATATAGTAATGGTTTTTGCCATACATTGACAGGAATCAGCCATGGGTGTACATGTGTTCCCCATCCTGAACCCCGCTCCCACCTCCTTCCCCATCCCCTCCCTGAGGCTTGTCCCAGTGCACCAGCTTTGAGTGCCCTGTTTCATGGATCAAACTTGGACTGGTGCTCTGTTTCACAAATGGTAATATACATGCTTCACTGTTATTCTCTGAAATCATCCCACCCTCATCTTCTCCCACAGAGTCCAAAAGTCTATTCTTTATATCTATGTCTTTTTTGCTGGCTCGCATATAGAGTCATCATTACCATCTTTATAAGTTCCATATATATGCATTGATATACTGTATTGGTGTTTTTCTTTCTGACGTACTTCACTCTGTATAATAGGCTCCAGTTTCATCTACCTCATTAGAACTGATTCAAATGTTTTCTTTTTAATGGCTAAGTAATATTCCGTTGTGTATATGTACCACAGCTTTCTTATCCATTCATCTGCCAATGGGCATCTAGGTTGCTTCTATATCCTAGCTATTGTAAACAGTGCTGCGATGAACATTGGGGTACACGTGTCTCTTTCAATTCTGGTTTCCTCAGTGTGTATGCCCAGCAGTGGGATTGCTGGGTCATATGCCAGTTCTAGTTCCAGTTTTTAAAGAAATCTCCACACCGTTTTCCATAGTGGCTGTAATAGTTTGCATTCCCACCAACACTGTTAGAGGGTTCCCTTTTCTTTGCATCCTCTTCAGAATTTATTGCTTGTAGACATTTGGATAGCAGCCATTTTGACTGGCATGAAATGGTACCTCATTGTGGTTTTGATTTGCATTTCTCTGATAATGAGTGATGTTGAGCATCTTTTCATGTGTTTGTTAGCCATCTGTATGTCTTCTTTGGAGAAATGTCTGTTTAGTTCTTTGGCCCATTTTTTGTTTGGATCATTTATTTTTCTGATATTGAGATACATGAGCTGCTTGTATATTTTTGAGATTAATTATTTGTCAGTTGCTTTGCTTGCTATTATTTTTTCCCATTCTGAAGGCTGTCTTTTCACTTTGTTTATAGTTTCCTTCATTGTGCAAAAGCTTTTACATTTAATTGGGTCCCATTTGTTTATTTTGCTTTTATTTCCATTACTCTGGGAGGTAGGTCATAGAGGATCCTGCTGTGATTTGTCAGAGTGTTTTGCCTATGTTTTCCTCTAGGAGTTTTTATAGTTTCTGGTCTTACATTTAGATCTTTAATACATTTTGAGTTTATTTGTGTGTATGGTGTTAAAAAGTGTTCTATTTTCACTCTTTTACATGTGGTTGACCAGTTTTCCCAGCTCCACTTGTTAAAGTGATTGTCTTTTCTTCATTGCATATTCTTGCCTCCTTCATCAAAGATAAGGTGTCCATAGGTGTGTGGATTTATCTCTGGGCTTTCTATTTTGTTCCATTGATCTATTTCTGTCTTTGTGCCAGTACCATGCTGTCTTGATGGCTGTAGCTTTGTAGTATAGTCTGAAGTCAGGCAGGTTGATTCCTCCAGTTCCATTCTTATTTCTCAAGATTGCTTTGGTTATTCAAAATTTTTTGTATTTCCATACGAATTGTGAGATTATTTGTTCTAGCTCTGTGAAAAATACCATTGGTAGCTTGACAGAGATTGTACTGAATCTATAGATTGCTTTGGATAGTATACTCATTTTCACTATATTGATTCTTCCAATCCACGAACATGGTATATTTCTCTATCTATTTGTATCATCTTTGTTTTCTTTCATCAGTGTTTTATAGTTTTCTATATATAGGTCTTTTTTTTTCTTTAAGTAGATTTATTCTTAAGTATTTTATTCTTTTCATCACAATGGTGAATAGAATTGTTTCCTTAATTTCTCTTTCTGTTTTCTCATTGTTAGTGTATAGGAAAGCAAGGGATTTTGTGTGTTAATTTTATACCCTGTAACTTTTCTATATTCATTGATTAGTTCTAGTAATTTTCTGGTGGTGTCTTTAGGGTTCTCTATGTAGAGGATAATGTCTTCTGCAAACATTTAGAGTTTTAGTTCCTTTCCAATCTGGATTCTTTTATTTCTTTTTCTTCTCTGATTGCTGTGGCTAAACCTTCAAAAACTATGTTGAATAGTAGTGATGAGAATGGGCATCCTTGTCTTGTTCCTGACTTTAGGGGGAATGCTTTCAATTTTTCTCCACTGAGGATAATGTTGGCTGTGGGTTTATCGTATACACCTTTTTATTATGTTGAGGTATGTTCTTTCTATGCCTACTTTCTGGAGGGTGTTTTTTTTTTTTTTAATCATAAATGGATGTTGACTTTTGTCAAAGGCTTTCTCTACATCTATTGAGATAATTATATGGTTTTTATCTTTCAATTTGTTAATGTGATGTATCACATTGATTGATTTGCAGTTATTAAGGAATCCTTGCATCCCTGGGATAAAGCTCACTTGGTCATGATGTATGATCTTTTTATATGTTGTTGGATTCTGTTTTCTACAATTTTGCTTAGGATTTTTGCATCTATATTCATCAGTGATATTGGCCTGTAGTTTTCTCTTTTTGTGGCATCTTTCTCTGGTTTTGGTATTAGGGTGATGGTGGCCTCATAGAATGAGTTCAGCAGTTTGCCTTCCTCTTCAATTTTCTGGAAGAGTTTGAGTAGGATAGGTGTTATCTCATCTCTAAATATTTGGTGGAATTCACCTGTGAAGCCACCTGGTCCTGGGCTTTTGTTTATTGGAAGACTTTTTATTATGGTTTCAATTTCCATGCTTGTGATGGATCTGTTAAAATTTTCTATTTCTTCCTGGTTCAGTTTTGGAAGGTTATACTTTTCTAAAACTTCATCCATTTCTTCCAAGTTGTCCATTTTATTGGCATATAGTTGCTGATGATAGTCTTTTATGATCCTTTGTGTTTCTGTGAAGTCTGTTGTGATTTTTTCATTTCCACTTCTAATTTTGTTGATTTGATTCTTCTCCCTTTTTTTTTTTTTTTGATGAGTCTGGCTAATGGTTTGTCTATTTTGTTTATCTTCTCAAAGAATTCGCTTTCAGTTTTGTTGATTTTTGCTAGAGTCACCTTTGTTTCTTTTTTATTTATTTCTGCCCTAATTTTTTATGATTTCTTTCCTTCTGCTAACCCTGGGGTTCTTCATTTCTTGTTTTTCTGGTTGCTTTAGGTGTAAAGTTAGGTTATTTATTTGATTTTTCTCTTGTTTCCTGAGGTAAGCATGTATTGTTATGAACCTTCCCCTTAGCACTGCTGTTTCTGAATCCCATAGGTTTTGTGTTGTGTTTTCATTTTCATTTTTTCTATGAATATTTTGATTTATTTTTTAATTTCTTCTATGATTTGTTAGTTATTCAGAGGCATGTTGTTTAGCCTCCATATGCTTCTATTTTTAATAGTTTTTTTCCTGTATTTGACATCTAATCTTACTGCATTGTGATCAGAAAAGATGCTCGAAGGTATTTAAATTTTTTTTTTTTTTTGAATTTACAAAGTCTAGATTTATGGCTGGCCAAGGATGTGATCTATCCTGGATAACGTTCCATGTACACTTGAGAAAAAGGTGAAATTCATTGTTTGGAGGTGAAATGTCCTACAGATATCAATTAGGTCTATCTAATTAGGTCTAATGTATTATTTAAAGTTTGTGTTTTCTTGCTAATTTTCTGTTTGATTGATCTATCCATAGATGTGAGTGGGGTAGGTTCTGTTCATTCTTATTTTTCAGTTTGTAGTCTCCTTATTGTTCAAACTGGGTCACCTCTATTGCTTTATCATCAAGGGCACTAACATTTTCCCCTGCCCTATTTTTTTGTTGGCTTCATTCATTGTGTGTTTTATTTCATTATTGTGTTTTTGGATTTCTGAAATTTCTATTAGTTCTTATTTATATCTTTGAGTACTTTGTTGAGATGTTCTATCTTTCATTTCTTTCAGGCATGCTTCTTGAAAAGTCTTTATGATGGTGACTCTTAAGTGCTTCTTATGTAATTCTAACAACTCTGCCAACTCAATTTTGTTGCCTGTATATTGTCTTTTCTCACTCAAGTTGTGATGTCCTTGGCTCTTGCTATGATCAATTATTTTCTGTTGAAATACAGACAATTTGGGTATTATTTTGTGAGATTCAAAATCTTATTTAAAGTTTTTGTCTTATCAGGACTCTGCTGATGTTAGGGATGGAAATTCAGGCTCCCTCTGGGGTTCCTTGTTATTGCTGAGTGGAGGTGGGAGTGTTGGTTCCTCTCTGCTGCTGCTGCTGTTAAGTCACTTCAGTCATGTCTGACTCTGTGCAACTCCATAGATGGCAGCCCACCAGGCTCCACTGTCCCTGGGATTCTCCAGGCAAGAACACTGGAGTGGGTTGCCATGTCCTTCTCTAATGCATGAAAGTAGAAAGTGAAAGTGAAGTTGCTCAGTTGTGTCTGACTCTTTGTGACTGCATGGACTGCAGCCTACCAGGCTCCTCTGTCCATGAGATTTTCCAGGCAAGAGTACTGGAGTGGGTTGCCATTGCCTTTTCTAGACCTCTACTAAAACTCCTTGACTGGGACAGGTGGAGGCACCTCACCACTGTTTCCTTCATAACTTTCATTGATGCAGGTGGTGAGGAATGGCGTTTTGACCTCTAGACACTGGGAAACATTCTCACTCTTCACTATGCCCACTGCTCCCCCCTCACCCCGAGGTTGCACCAGGTAGTAAGAAAAGACACTGGAGCAGGCAGGGAGGGAAGCTGGATGAAGGCTCTGGCAGAGGGATGGGCCTGCAGCTCTGTCACTTCTGTTAGTTAACAGAAGCCACGGCAGCCCGTATTTCAGAATGGGAATCGTGGTAGCCCCTTACTCACCCATGGTCTTGAGATACAGTGATCAAGGGAAAGGCTTTGTTAAAATGCAAAGGCATTCATTTGTCAAATTCAGATAGAAAGAAAAGTACAAGTTTGGAATGGAAGCAAGAATGATCAATGCTTAAGAAAGGGAAGGAGGGGAAGGTTCTGGAGGCAGAAAGAGGTAGACAGCACATGGTGGTCCAGAGGAAGTCAGAGGTCAAGAAAGGGTCCGAAAGGGTGCAGTGTGTGATGAATATAGAGCTGGGTTGGTTGATTTGGAAAGAGAGAGGTGCCATGAAAAGGAATGCCCAAGAAAAGAGGACAAAGGTGGCACTGTCGAAGAAAGGAGCTAGGGAAAGGGGCAGGTGGGAAGCCACATGAGTGTGGGAGCATGGGTCCATGAAAGATGAGATGTACATAGGTCATTGCACTGAAAAGGGACTGATGTCTTTCTCAGAAGGCAGCTTCCCAGGGGATGAGTTGCTTAAAGTAAGTCGTTAACAGTTGCAGTTCAAGTCTGGCAGATAGCATGTTTTGTTAACTGGATTTCACATTCATGAATAGAGTTGTGCCATATCTTTTCATTCCTTTATTTTAATTTTTTCCATTAACATCCTTTTGGATGGAAATTCCAAATAATTTTTTCTCCACTTTTTTTTTCCAAAAGAAAAACATCTGATGGCACATTTTACATTTTTCCAAAATGTTTAAAGAATACTTAAAATTCATCTGAAGTGTTGCCAGAATGGACTTTGGAGAGGTTTCCACATCAGATGATTTTAAATCTTGAGCCCAGGAGACATTTTTTAGGAATTTGTTACAACATTTCAGGCAACAGTGAATAAAAGAATCCCAGTGAAGACACTTTCTAGAAAACAGAAGGACCTGAAAAGTAGCCGAAGTTAGAGAGGGGAGGAAAGGTATTCTAGCAAGCTTAAGGCTATTTTCCCAGGAGTCTAAAACATTTATCAGGAAGTGTTTGGGGGAGCATCCAAGTGATTCAAAACCCAAAAGTGTTTGGTATAAATCTAGAGGTGAAACTAAAGAAAGTGATAGTCATTCAATCGTGTCCAACTCTTTGTGATCTGATGGACTGTAACCCACCAGTTTCTTCTGCCGTGGAATTACCCAGGCAAGAATATTGGAGTCGATAGTCATTCTCTTTTCCAAGAGATCTTCCTGACCCAGGGATTGAACAATTGTGTCCTGCATTGGAGGCAGATTCTTTATCATCTGATAGGGATATTTACCTAGTGTAGAGTTGAGTCTATGATTGTCTTGCAAGTGAGCAGTAGGAAACTTGACATTTAATTGTTATTGTAAGAGAACTGCTTATCACGATGCCTGCTTTTATGTGTGCAAATATGGGAGATATAACATACCCTTTAGCACATTAGCTGTCAATGACAGAATCACCAACACATGGAAGCAAATAAAAACTCATGTGTGCCAAGGATGATATGAGAAGCAGAGATATGGAAATGGACTGTGATGGACTTGAAGGGGCTCACTGGCCCGAATCATTCTGGCTTGACAAGTGGTCAAGCTAGGTTAGAAGTTTTGGTAGATGTTAGGTCTGCAAAAGTGTAGAGAGACTATCTACTATATGTGGAGACTTTTGTTAGGTTCTGAAGACATGATGTGGCAGGATTCTTGCCAAGAGTTTATACAGTCAATGGAAGAGACAAATGCGTAGTAAGCTAACTACAGTAGAGTATCTTTAGTGGAGGGTGAAACTCGAAGTGGTATTTAAACCCAGAGGAGAAGGCTTGTCCTCTGACCTGATAAGGTTAGACAAACTCCCAAGGAGTTAGTGCTTATAAAACAGCCTTGTTTGGCTGGTAAATGTATTTCAGATACTCTTCATTAATCTTTTAAGTCAATCCTCACAAATCCCCCTCAAGTGAACTTTTATATTCCTCATTTTTTAAAGTGAAAACTCTGTCTCAAGAAAAGTTTAGTATCTTACCCAAGATGACAGAACTGGTAAGTGACATATGAGAAAGGGACCCGGATCAGCCTGGTTCAAGGCTGGAGTTTCTCCTCTGCACCTGGGCTGCTTTATTCTAAGTCCTCAGAAAATCTTGACTGATGCCAGATGAATTTAGAGATGCTTGGCTGACACCAGAATTGCCTGTGAGCAACTTTGAAAGAGGAAATGAGAAGTTAGTTTGGAAAGTAATGTGCTGGCACCAAGGACAGGAAGCCCCCTGAAGTGGGATAATTCTGCTGTGCTGGAGTGGATCATGGGCTTGACCAGCACACCCAAACCCAATCCCAGGTCAATATACCAAGTACTCCTCAACAGATCACCAAGGAAACCCATCCATCATCACTGTCTACAGAAGCGTGGGCCTCAGGGGATGGTTCCTGAAAAACGCTAAAGCGATCAACTGCAAAGGCCCATAACAACACTCTCCTTATTCCAATCACCACCCACTTGTCTTCAAAACTGTTATAAAAGTGTAGGAACAAACGTTACTCAGTTTTGTTTGATTTCTTTGTGCTCTATTTAAATATAGGATTCATCTAGTGAACTGTGAAACACCCCAAGGAAAGGAACTATAAAATTAGTGAGTTTTAAATCCACAGCACCTTGCAGAGAGGCTGCGGCTCAGAATCAGTTCAGTGGTTGTCTGTTGAATGCAATGATGAACCACATCAGAACAGCAGTATAAGATCAAAAGCTTTCATGATAATAAGTGCTGTAACCCTGCCAACCTCCAGTCTCTATTTTTAGAAAGTGTGTTTGTCCTATAAATAGATACTAGCTTTTCTTGTGGAGAAATGTTGAAATCTATCCTTGGAGAGATTTTGCATCCAACTTCTGACCTGTGTTCTCTATGTTCCAGAATAAAGTTGGGTATACGAGGACTCTTGAGGAATCTGATGAGGAAAGGAGTGTCCAAAACAAGAGCTCTCAAGGGGGCTGCAAACGGCCAAAGGCCACCAGACAGCCAGGTCTGTGTGGACATTTTGTGAGGCCAAATTTGTTGCCTCTTTTGAACATAGCATGGAAACCAATTTTGTTTTGGAATTTTTGTATTTTTAGTTCTTTTTTTTGAGTGAAAATAGAGTGGTGACTTTTGCAGAGAAATTATTTTCTCTCCAAACTTTCTTTACTTATGATTTTTTTTCTGTATCCACATGGAAATAGAAAGTTTAAACCAGTCTGATTGTTTCAGAATCTGAAGAAACTTTCCATTTTTTAAATCTGTAAATGATCTGTAGATCTATGAGTCTTAATTAGAAAAAAAATGTATGTATGTTATTTTGATTATATTCCTAATAGACTGCTTTAATTCTTCTTTAAGAAGTGTAAGATTGGGAGTTTGGAATTGACATATACACACTGCTATATTTTAAATAGATAGCCAACAAGGACTTACTATATACCACAGGGAACTCTTCTCAGTATTCTGTAATAACCTAAATGGAAAAGGATTCAAAAAACAGTAGATGCATGCATACTTGTCACTTTGCTATACACCTGAAACTAGCACACACACACACACACACACACACACACACACACACACAAAGGAAAAAAGTATACTAAAGCAAGAATAATAGGCCATTTTCAAGATAAAATAGGCAGTAGTAATCACTAGTTCAATTTCCTCTTCCAACAGATGAAAACTGGAGATTTATATCGGTAAAGGCTTGGCCAAGAGCATTCAGCCAGACAATGACAGAGCCTACTGGGAGTCAGGGTTCCCATCTGGCAGGTCAAGGCTCTCCCTGTGTTAGGTCTGCTTCCTCCTCCCAAGAATTCTTGACTGGATCCTCCTACTCATTCCCTTCACATTTCTGTTCTAGAGCAATGATCGTCATCCATAAATGACCCTTAGTGGATTTTCTTTCTTCTCATTCAATTTTTATATACTTAAAATACATAGGTATACCTAGCCATTTTAAAAATATTTCCTAGTTGAGAGATTATCACTGGTTCCAAATCTGAACTCATTTTTATATGATCTAGATATATGTTGAATCTGAGCAAACTCTGGGAAATGGTGGAGGACAGATGAGTCTGGCAGTCTGCAGTCCATGAGATCACAAAGAGTTGGACATGACTTAGTGACTGAATAACAACATCAGTGTTAACTTCCCATCTGCATACATCTTATCCTTATACTAACTGGTTAGTACCTTGAAGAAAATAATTGTGATTTGTGTTCGGCTTCTATTTAATTAATCTATCTGTGAAATCTTAAGCTTAGAGAATTTGAATATTAGTTGACATAGTAGTTTTCTGATCTATAAAATGGGCAGAAATAACTTTTGTAATATTAGTGTTAGCACAATGCTGGGATATCAACAAATGTCAGATGTTATTGTTATTCAAGATTAAGCCTTCATTTAGATAGCAATGATTGTTTTCTGTTCTTCTATTTGTATGTCTTATAAACATGAAGCCCCAGCTTGATTCATTTTGTCTATTTTCCTGGGAGTACTAAGGAAGAACATAACCAGTATTTCTGGTTCTTTGGAGAATACTCTTGTTCAAATGTTAATGATGATAAGAAACAGATCTCACCTCACCCTTCATACAGTGCATCAGGAAGAATGCAGACAAGAATCCAGACAATAAAGTAAACCTTGTTAGCTATTTTTAACAAAAAGAATGTAACGGAGGAAATTTGGTAAGGATGTGTCAGAGGACTGAGCAAGTAGAGAGGAAATGCTGAAACAGTATTATTCCTTAAGTTAGAATAGTAAATTCAGAAACTAACACCCTCAGGTGGATCAGAGATTTATGTAAAAGTCTGCAACTATAATATAACATTTGTTTAAAAATATAGGAGAAAATATTTGCAAAACAAAAAGGTGAAAAGGGAAAATTGGACTTTTGTAAACTTCAAAAAGTTTTTGCTCTTCAAAGACACAGCTACAAAAAATAAAATCTAAGTCACAGAATAAGTGAAAATATTTTCATTACATATATGCCTGACAAACAACTGATCCAGGTTATTAGGAATTCCCACAACTCAGTAATAAGAAGATACCTAGCGTGATAATAAAAGGATGTGTGTGCATGCTAAGTGACTCCATGACCACATGGATTGTAGCCCTCTAGGCTCCTCTGTCCACGGGCATTCTCCAGGCAAGAATACTGCAGTGGGTTGCCATGCCCTCCTCCAGGGGATCTTCCCAGCCCAAGGACTGAACCACATCTCTTGGCAGCTCCTGCACTGCAGATGTATTCTTTACTGCTGAGCCACAGGGGACACCCAGTAAAAGGGCAAGACATTTGAAAATATGCTTCATCAAAGAAGATATAACTCTCAAAAACACTTGAAAACAAATCCAACATCCTCAATTAGCAGTGAAATGCAGGTGAAAACCATAACAGTCATTATTGTATGAATTAGAATGGCTAAATTAAAAAGACTCACAAAACCAGTTATTGACAAGGCTATGGTGCATCTGGAATTCTCATATGGAATAAATATCCAGAATATATAAAGAACCCCTACAATTCAGCAACTAAACCAAACAACCCAATTTAAAAAAATGTATAAAAGACTTGAATAGATGTTTCTCCAAACAAGATACACAAACAGCCAATAAGCACAGGCAAAGATGCTCAGCATCAATAAACATCAGGGAAATGGAAATCAAAAGCACAGTGCAATGCCAATTCACATCCATTAGGATGGCTACAATCAACAAACAAATGCGAACAGAAAATAACAAGTGCTGGTGAGGCATAAGTGCGCCTAATGAAAAATGCTTTCTTACCTCCTCCAAGCTTAGATATAATACAGGAAGATTACAGAAGCCTTCCAATGACTCCAACCTCCTGTCATTGCATCCCCCTAATGAGTCTTCCTAACGACCTCCAACAGATTTTGCTGCACTATTGTGTCTCCATTCCTAATCCACAAACCTAAGCTTATGATCAAATGGTTGTTGTTTCATGCAACTGAGTAGGCAATGCTTGTGCAGCTATGGTAACTAGAGCACACATAGACAGAGGAAAAGTCTTAGAGTCAAGAAAAGCCACTACATTTTGTTTAACCATGCATATCCTTTTGACTATAGATCTCCTTGTCATGTGGCACTTATTAATATCCCAGAAAACTATTTTCTTAAGCACATTTTTGAAAGTTTTACTTATCCTACATGTAAGAGGTGATAATGCCAAATAGGGGTCTATATTTTGCATGTATGTTTATCTACATGATACAAACCAGCCATATGCTTTGGTTATTTGAAAATTCCCAGTTCAGTTGAAACTGCTTATCTAGGAGCCTAATATAGGTTAGTTAAGAATTACTCCTGAAGAATTATTTGATTTACAGTTTAATGTTTCTATTTTTCACTTCTACTAAGGAAGATGGCTTGCACTGTAGTTAGGAATTATGATTCACTGTGATTTTTCCTTAGATATGAAACTTGGTTCAATATAGTTTCTAATGTATTAAACTGGTTGGTTGGCCAAAAAGTTCCTTCAGCATTTAAGTAAAAACAAGACATATATTTCATTTTCACCAAGAACTTTATTGACACAGCACATTCACTATTTTGTTCCACTAATTTCTGCCATTTTTCAGGCAACTTCATAATTTCATCTCCCCAAAACTTTTTATCTTTCTAATAAAGAACTGTTCTAGGTGCCTTTTATGGTCTTCCAGAGAATTGAATTTTTTTCCATTAAGAGAATTTTGCAAAGACTGAAATAAATGATCTGGAGGTGTAATGTCTAGTGAATACAATGGATGAATCAGAACTTTCTAGCCAAGCTATGACAGTTGCTTGGTCTTCAGTGAAACATGCAGTCTTGCATTTTCCAAGCAGTACTTGTTGGAGTTAATTGTTTGGTTTTCTGGAAGGAGCTCATAACAGAGGACTGCCTTCCAATCCCACCGTATACACAAAATCATCTAGGATGAAGACTGGCCTTTGGTATGGTTGTTGGCGGTTCATTTCACTTGCCCTAAGATCTTTTCCGTTCCACATTATTGTACAGTATCTATTTTTCCTTGACCAATTTGTTTCAAAATTGAACTTTTCCCTTGGAGAATCACATACAGAAATACTGCCAAGAAGGCTTTTTTTGCCTGACTTATGTGGAACCCAAATATCAAAGCAATGAATATAACCAAGCTGGTACAAATAAGTTCTGACACTTGATTGGATATTTTGAGTATGTCGGCTATCTCCAGCATGGTATAACATTTATTATTCTCCATTAACATCTCAGTTTGGTGGCTATCAAACTGTGGAGCATCATCCACTGAGAAAACTCCAGCATGAAACTTTGTACACCTCTCTTGATACACTGGATAAATCTCAGCACCTTCTCTATACACTGCACAAGTCTTTTGGTGTGTGTTTTAGTTGCTTTTGTACCTTTCTTGAAATAATAAATCATAATATGCTGAAAATGTTGCTTTTTTCCATCTTCATTATTAAAATGGTTAAACAAAAACTCACCCATTTTCATAAGCTTTTTTTTTTTAATGCACACTGATATGACAGCTGTCACAGTGTAATCTAACAAATTGTTTCAAATGAAGCTAAAGACATCTAAGCTCCATTAAAGCCATTTTATGGAAGAAAACAAAATGAATTTTTTTGGCCAAATCAATATTGTGAAAATTGAGTGAAGAGTGTATCTCAGCAGTTGACAGAAGGCATGATACACAAAGGTCACTGAATATGTCACCACTCACTATTAGAATATAAAAGTCACTTACAGTGACAAGAAGACTATCAGTGTGTATTTATTGGAACAGTGGCCTTGGATAGACCACTTATATAACAGAAAATAGAATAGAGACCAGAAAACAAAAAGAAAAGAATAAATGAGGACCAGAAAAGAATGGCACTATGGCATTAGAATGAAGACAATCTTATCTCAACATTTTATATGCAATATGGATATAGTAAATTCAGCATATCAATAATCTCAAAGTATAAGTGTGAAGTAAGTGGGCATGTTTTAAAGTTTTTTAAAAAATTATTTTCTATGTGAATAAGAGAGCTGTGGGGATGTAACTACAGTTACAAAGTCTCTAGAGATGCAATTCTCTGTTCACGATAAACCAAGACATCTATGATTTTGCTTATACCAAGTAAGACTCAGGATAAAAAGGAAGTTTATAATTTCCTCCAAGAGGTTATAAACTCCTTAAGATAAATACAGGAATGGACTTGTCATCTAATTGCAGGATGTTGTAGGCACAGGAATAAGCCTGCGAGACTCAGCCTCCATGAAGTTTCCCTTGTGACATGAAGTGTGGGAAACCCCACATATTTGGCAATGGTTTGCTAAACTTCAGTTTGAGGCACAATAAAGAGTTTTTAAGAATGACAGTAATTACAAACAAGTAGTGTTACATTCGGGGGCACGTCTGTTTTTAATTATCTTTAATTTTATTCGTAATTCAGATGGCGCCAAATAGTCCCAGAGATCTTGAAACCTTTACCACCTTGGACACCTTCACTTCCTCTGCTGCACTGGTGTTATAAACCCAGAGAGTGGGCCCCAGCCACAGAAATCACTGCCCTTCTAGGTAAGGTTGTCAGATGTAGCAAAGAAAACTATAGAATTCCTACTTAGATTTGAATTTCAGATCAAGAGTAAATAATGTTTAGTATAAGTAGATATCCCAGGCAATATTTGGGCCATACTTAAATTAATTTTGCTGTTGTTGTCCTTTTCAGAAATTCGAACATAACTGGGTGTCCTGTGTTTCATCTGGCAGCCCTACTGTTAAGGATGAGATGAAACAAAGGCCAGTCCAGGTCTAGATCAGAGGTTTAAGCTGAACACAAAGGATCTGTGTGACTACCCCAATTAAAAAGGACAGTGACTACAAACCTGAAGGACTCTCAAATGCCACTGTGAGCAGGATAGTTACATAACCTGTAACTGTAATTGAGAAATGCTTTTGTGTATAGTGTATACTTTTGTATACAGTATGTAGTATGCATGGCATATGTCTGTATGTGTGTGTCTGTGTTGTATGCATGGGTATATGTGTGTCCACCACAGTCTAGGGTGTGTAAGGCAGTGTACAGTGCAGCAAACCCCGACAAGAAACAAGGATTGTCCATGCTGGCTTTCTTATAGATGCAGCTCCCCACCTGCAGGTCCAGCCTAGGCCGAGTACTGCTTGTCTCTCCTTGTAGCCACACAACAGGGCCCAGGGCAGTTCTGGGACTTAGGAGAGAGACAAGCACAAAGAATTTAGCTGAGAGTGACCGAACCCACTGTCTGGACTCACAAGGACATATGCTTTTTGGCACATACCATTGATCTAAACATTCAAGTTTACATGAAAGAACATCATATGTGGGAATCTGATAAATTTCCATTCCTCCATCTGCGGAAGCTGATGGGCTCTCAGCCAGGAGACACACACTCTCCAGCTGTAGACTCTGTTTCACTGGAGATTTTGCTGATCATCTGAGTCCCTGCAGCTCATGTCCCATGTCTTTGATCAAGAACCTCATGATACAGTCTTTGCTTCTCAGTTCAGTTCAGTTCAGTTCAGTTGCTCAGTCGTGTCCGACTCTTGTCCATCAAGTCCGTGATGCCATCCAGCCATCTCATCCTCGGTCATTCCCTTCTCCTCCTGCCCCCAATCCCTCCCAGCATCACAATCTTTTCCAGTGAGTCAACTCTTCACATGAGGTGACCAAAGTACTGGAGTTTCAGCTTTAGCATCATTCCTTCCAAAGAAATCCCAAGACTGATCTCCTTCAGAATGGACTGGTTGGATTTCCTTGCAGTCCAAGGGACTCTCAAGAGTCTTCTCCAACACCACAGTTCAAAAGCATCAATTCTTCGGTGCTCAGCCTTCTTCACAGTCCACTCTCACATCCACACATGACCACAGGAAAAACCATAGCCTTGACTAGACGGACCTTAGTCGGCAAAGTAATGTCTTGCTTTTGAATATACCATCTAGGTTGGTCATAACTTTTCTTCCAAGGAGTAAGCGTCTTCTAATTTCATGGCTGCAGTTACCATCTGCAGTGATTTTGGAGCCCAAAAAATAAAGTCTGACACTGTTTCCACTGTTTCCCCATCTATTTCCCATGAAGTGATGGGACCGGATGCCATGATCTTCGTCTTCTGAATGTTCGCATCTACACACAGTGAAAAGTTCTCTGAGCGCTTTCCAGATTTGGGTTATATACTCTCAGATGGGGCCAAGGTCATGGCATGTTTTAAAAGCTCTGCAGGTAATGCTAATATTCAACAAGGGTAGAAATCACAGGTCTAGAAAACACTTCAGTTTGGAACAGAAAATATTCAATTCATGTCAAAATGGAAGTGATTCCCTCCCACTTAATCTATACTCATACAGATACATACTGGAGGGGCACCCAATTTTCACCTGCTATTATAATAGGCTGCAAAAGCACTTATGAATAACATTATTTTAGCTGAAAATTGTCTTAAGGAATGACTTGAGTTAGTCTGCTGACAGCCCTTTATGACCACCTTGGGACTATCAGTTCAGTTCAGTCGCTCAGTCATATCCAACTCTTTGAAACCCCATGGACTGCAGCACACCAGTCTTCCCTGTCCATCACCAACTCCCAGAACTTACTCAAACTCATGTCCATTGAGTCGGTATGCCATCCAACCATCTCATCCTCTGTTATTCCCTTCACCTCCCACCTTCAATCTTGCCCAGCATCAGTGTCTTTTCTAGTGAGTCCATTCTTCACATCAGGTGGCCAAGGTAATGGAGTTTCAGCTTCAGCATCAGTCCTTCCAATGAATATTCAAGACTGATTTCCTTTAGGGTGGACTGGTTGGATCTCCTTGCCATCCAAGGGACTCTCAAGAGTCTTTTCCAACACCACAATTCAAAAGCATCAATTCTTTGGCACTCAGCTTCCTTTATATTCCAACTTTCACATCCATACATGACTACTGGAAAAATCATTGTTTTGACTAGATGGAACTTTGTTGGCAAAGTAATGTCTCTGCTTTTTAATATGCTGCCCAGGTTGGTCATAGATTTTCTTTCAAGGAACAAGAATCTTAATTTCATGGCTGTAGTCACCATCTGCAGTGATTTGGGAGCTCCAAAATATAAAGTTTCTCACTGTTTCCTTTGTTTCCTCGTCTATTTGCCATGAAGTGATTGGATCAGATGCTATGATTTTAGTTTTCTGAATGTTGAGCTTTAAGCCAACTTTTTCACTCTCTTCTTTCACTTCCGTCAAGAAGCTCTTTACTTCTTCACTTTCTGCCATAAGGGTGCTGTCCTCTGCATATCTGAGGTTACTGACATTTATCCCAGCAAACCTGATTCCAGCTTGTGCTTCATCCAGCCTGGCATTTTGCACGATGTACTCTGAATATAAGTTAAATAAGCATGGTGACAATATACAGCCTTAACGTACTCCTTTCCTGATTTGAAATCAGTCTATTGTTCCATGTCCAGTTCTAACTGTTGCTTCCTGACTTGCATACAGATGTCTCAGGAGGCAGGTCAGGTCGTCTGGCATTCCCATCTCTTTCAGAATTTTCCAGAATTTGTTGTGATCCACACAATCAAAGGCTTTTGTGTAGTCAGTAATGCAGAAGCAGATATTTTTCTGTAACTTTCTTGCTTTTTGGATGATCCAATGGAGGTTGGCAATTTGATTTCTGGTTCCTAATGCCTTTTCTAAACCCTTGTTCTAAGCTTGAACATCTGAGAGTTCATGGTTCACATACTATTGAAGCCTGGCTTGGAGAATTTTAAACATTATGTTGCTAGCATGTGAGATGAGTGCAATTGTGTGGTAGTTTGAGCATTGTATGGCATTGCCTTTCTTTGGGATTGAAATGAAAACTGACCTTTTCCAGTCCTGTGGCCACTGTTGAGTTTTCCAAATTTGCTGGCATATTTAGTGCAGCACTTTCACAGCCTCATCTTTCAGGATTTGAAATAGCTCAACTGG
Source organism: Madoqua kirkii (assembly GCA_006408675.1). NCBI lineage: Eukaryota > Metazoa > Chordata > Mammalia > Artiodactyla > Bovidae > Madoqua > Madoqua kirkii. The sequence continues at coordinate 25,951 of SJYC01149011.1, read as the reverse complement.
AATTCTATCACCTCCACTAACTTTGTTCATAGTGATGTTTCCTAAGGCCCACTTGACTTCTCATTCCAGGATGTCTGTCTCTAGATGAGTGATTATACCATCATGATTATCTGTGTCATGAAGTTCTTTTTGTATATTTCTTCTGTGTATTCTTTCCACCTCTTCTTAATATCTTCTGCTTCTGTTAGGTCCATACCATTTCTGTCCTTTATTGTGCACATGTTTGCATGAAATGTTCCCTTGGTATCTCTAATTTTCTTGAAGAAATCTCTAGTCTTCTCCATTCTATTGTTTCCTTCTATTTCTTTGCATTGATCACTGAGGAAGGTTTTATCTCTCCTTGCTATTTTTGGCAACTCTACATTCAAATGTGTATATCTTTTCTTTTCTCCTTTGCTTTTAGCTTCTTTTCTTTTCTCAGCTATTTGTAAGACATCTTCAGACAACCATTTCACCTTTTGGCATTTGTTTTTCTTGGGGATGGTCTTGATCACTACCTCCTGTACAATGACATGAACCTCTGTCCATAGTTCATCAAGCACTCTGTCTATCAGATCTAATCCCTTGAATCTATTTGTCAAGTCCACTGTATAATCATAAGGGATTTGATTTAGGTCATACCTGAATGGTCTAGTGGTTTTCCCCACTTTCTTCAATTTAAGTCTGATTTTGGCAATAAGGAGTTCATGATTTGAGCCACAGTCAGCTCCCAGTCTTGTTTTTGCTGACTGTATAGAGCTCCTCCATCCTTGGCTGCAAAGAATATAATCAATCTGATTTTGGTATTGATCATCTGGTGATGTCCATGTGTAGAGTATTCTCTTGTGTTGTTGGAAGAAGGTGTTTGCTATGGACCAGTGTGTTCTCTTGGCAAAAGTCTGTTAGCTTTTGACCTGCTTTGTTTTGTACTCCAAGGCCACATTTACCTCTTGACACATTTACCGCATTTATTCCGGGTACCTCTTGACTTCCTGCTTTTGCATTCCAGTCCCCTGTAATGAAAAGGACATCTTTTGGGGGTATTAATTCTAGAAGTTCTTGTAGGTCTTCAAAAACCATTCAAATTCAGCTTCTTCAGCATTACTAGTTGGGGCTTAGACTTGGATTACCATGATATTGAATGACTTGCCTTGGAAATGAACAGAAATCATTCTGTCATTTATGAGATTGCATCCAAGTACTGTGTTTTGGACTCTTCTGTTGACTATAAGAGCTTCTCCATTTCTTCTAAGGGATTCTTGCCCACAGTAGTAGATATAATGGTCTTCTGAGTTAAATTCACCCATTCCAGTCCATTTTAGTTCACTCATTCTTAAAATGTCAATGTTCACTCTTGCCATCTCCTGTTTGACCACTTCCAATTTGCCTTTATTCCTGGACCTAACATTCCAGATTCCTATGCAATATTGCTCTTTACAGCATCGGACTTTACTTCCATCACTAGTCACATCCACAACTGGGTGTTGTTTTTGCTTTGGCTCCATCTCTTCATTCTTTCTGGAGTTATTTCTCCACCTATCTCCGGTAGCATATTGGGCACCTACAGACCTGGCAAGTCCATCTTTCAGTGTCTTATCTTTTTGCCTTTTCATATCATTCATGGGGTTCTCAATGGGGTATAAAAACCACCAATCACAGCATCCACCAAATATTTTAGCTGGATCTCTTGGAGTAGAGACCAATTAATTAATAGATTAGCAGCAACTTGTACATTTTTAAAGCTCCTAGTGCAGCAGTCTTATTTATGTTTATTTTCATCTACCAAGTCTTTCATTCTCCATGAAATAGTACATGCCTGGGGATGACTCTATATATGATATAGTCATATTTTACCACTACTGAACCCTAAGGTAACCAGTGTCAAAGTGGTGGAAGGGGAGGATTGCCACGATACTCCATGGGATCAGTTCAAATGCAGAGAACTTGAAAGCTTTCAGTATGAATTTACCAACAGAGGCAGAAACTTCTGACCAGTGTGCCCATGTTCTGGTTTGGGAAAACAACGTTGTTGCAGTGAGACATATGGGTGAACTACCACCTTGTAATTAACCACACATATTTCTCCCAGAGGAGTGGCAGGAGGGACCACTCACTGTTCGCCATTTCATATGCACGTATTTATAACCAGTTCAAATCATGTGTTTTAAATATTTAAGACAGATCCATCCAAGCAGTTTCAACAGAAACTGTGTTAACTAGACAAACACAGAACCAGAGTTTATTATGGTTCACAAAAAAGAAGCTCTTAAAAGCAATTAAACTTATTATATTTGGTTATTTTTAGACCAATCCCACCAATCCAGTATTAAAATCATCAATTAAAGCAATTTGTTTACAACACTCAAGTGTGCTAACGGTCTCTCATGCCCTGGGGGAGAAGGTAGGGCTCAGAGGAAGAGAAAAAGCAGTAGAAGTCAAAGGAAGCAGGATGTGGAGGCAGAGGAGAGGTCTTCAGGACTGTCCTGGGAGCTTGTCCACTGTGGATGGCGCCAAGATAGGGTTCAGTGTGGTGTTACTCTTTAAAGTGCACAAACACATTTGACAAGCAGTGTCTGTTCACTGCCCCTCCCCATGCATAAGAAAATTTCACTTAGCAAGAGCCTGTTTCTCACCACCTTTTGACTCAGATTCATTCAGGGGTTTGGTCCATCCTCTCTTATCTCAGGGAAAGGTAATACTAAGTGTATCCTTACTAATCTAAACTCAAGATGAGAATGGAATCATCTGAAGGAATGCTCACACCCACCTTATACCAAATAATTCCGAATCCCAGAAGGCAGGAGAGAGACCTGGAATGGATCCACCCTGGTGTCTTCAGAAGGTAAGAATCTTTCCACTGCCCTGCCACACTGCCATCTTAGACTTAGGGCCTCCAGGACTGTGAAACAATAAATGTCTGTTTGTCTTAGTCACCCAGTTTGTCTTTGTTATAGCAGCCCTAGGGAACGAAGACAGATGGGAAGAATATTCTGCCAACAGCACATCAGCCCATTGCCTGGCCTCTGGCACCCAGAACAGCTTGGATCTGGGGTTTTAAGTGGAAGAGAATATGGCTTCTGGAGGTCTGCTACTCAGGGTCTATTGAAAGTCCACCTGGCAGAAGAGGCTCACAGAAGACAGGTTAGGAGGGGACTCTCTGTGTACTCCTGCAAGCACAGCACTCGTTGGCATTCACTTCATAGAGTTTAGAGCTCAGGAAGCTGCATATCAGGGCCTTGTAACCATAGCAGCCTCAGAAGCACCCTCACTGAGTTTTAGTGGGTGTGAAGCCCTGGTTTGTGCTCAAGAATCATCCTGTATACTATCAATTCCCTGCATATGAATGAGTTCTATTCCCAGAGCATGTTTGCAAGTCCAGTTTGTTCATAAATCCAACAAAGTTGACCTAGATGCCCAACTAACACAATCAGGTATATAACTGTACTATAATAGGATTATAATACTTGTCACACAAATAATACATAATAAACAAACACAAAAATAAAGAAAACATTTTTAATCTTACAGTACAGTACCTTGAAAAGTACATGCTTAGTTGCTAAGTCGTATCTAACTCTTTGCAACCCTATGAACTGCAGGCTGCCAGGTTCCTCTGCCTATGGGGATTCTTCAGGCAAGAATACTGGAGTGGGTTGCCATGCCCAGCAAAAGCTGGCAACGAGTGGACAGGTAAGAAAAGCTACTGACTGGAGAAGGGAGAGAAGGTAGGACATGGTAGAGCTGAAAGATCATCAGCAAGAGGAGATGGAGGTCAAGTTGTGTTTTCACGCATGCCTGTCATTGATGACTCAGGTTCTGGTGCATTGCTGAATTCAATTCTACCTACCTATCCTCTTGAAAGAACAATCCGGTGATGTCTGTCTCTTTTTTCTCTCATCATAGATGACATGGTTGCACTAGATTGCATTTTGAATGGCTGCTGCAAACTTTGTGTACTATTTAGGTTCTGTGGCTCAAAGCGTAATGGTGCCACCTCAAAAAAAGAACATCCCCTTGCCATCTCCTGAACTGTGAATCTGTTTGTTTTTTTGGTTGCTTCTTCCTCTTTTCTCTCTCCATCCTTTCTCTGGGCCACCAGTTCCTCAGGTTGCATAACAAGGAGTTCAAGGAATTTGTCCTTTTTCAGATCTAGCTCCAGTTTCTCACTGAAGGTCACTAAGTTGCTGAAGACCTCTTTAAACTCCTCATCCACCTTCTCAAATCTATGAAAACTGTGAACAAACTGCAGGCAAAGTTTCTTCCAAAACCAACTCTTGGTGACTGCCATAACCTCACACCAAGCAAAGTTGATGTTTTTTATAGCCTTGTAGTTATCTTAGTTCTTCCAAAATTGTCTCAAGGTTGTTCCTGATTCATCACTCACCTTTACTGCCTGATAAAAAATGTGATATAAATAGTATTTCTTGAAAGTTGCTATCACTCCCTGATCCATAGGTTGGATGAGCAGTATAGTATTTTGTGGCAGATGCACTACTATGAAGTTGGGATGAAAGTCATCCATAAACGGAAGGTAGTCCAAAATAGTGTCAAGCAGCAAAAGAATGTTAAATGAGACAAACTTCTCTAGGTGATATTTCTCTACCTCTGGGATAAAGTAATGGAAAAACCAGTCCTGGAAAATGGCCTGTGTAACCCAGGCCTTGGGTTTAGTTTTCCACACAACAGGAAAAGAATCCTTGGCTCAGTTTTTAAGACATTTTGGATTTTCTAAATGACAAACTAAGAGACTTCAGCTTCATATCTCTGGAAGCATTGACGCCAAACAACAGAGTTAGCGTATCCTTTGCTGCTTCATAGTCTGGTATCAATTTTTCCTCCTTGCTGATGAACTTCAGACTGGCATCTTCTTCCAGTATGTTCCTGTCTCATCCACATTAAATACTTGCTCAGGTAAATACATGCCTTTATCAATAATTTCTGGAAGCACTTCAGGAAATTGAGGAGTTATTGTATCTGCACTTATTGCTGCAGGCTTTATTTTCACATTGTGAAAATTGTCTCTAGCCTTGAATCAATGAAACCAGTCTTAACTGGAATGAAAAGATTTGCCCTCTCATTCTTTGCCATGTCAAGCTTTCATAAAGGCTTTTATCTTTCTCTCGAATCAGCATTAAGCTGAGCAGGCCTCCATACTGATGCTGATCCTATATCCACACACTGAGAAGTTTCTCCACCTCATCCATCATTTTTCCATCCTTCTTTGATATTTTTGTCAACAACATCAGCACAACAGACTTCACATATTCTATAATCTTGTCCTTGTTCTTTAGAATTGTACACTGGTGGATGAATGAGTCATGTTATAAGGATGAGTGATGTTTCCATTTTTTTCTGCTTGCTCCACTCTCTCAATTATTTTTACTTTTGTTTCCATTATTATCACTTGTTGCTTCTTAGCAGTACCAGCTACATTAATAATGCTTTATGTTTGCTTCTGGACATGCCAGGCTTGAAATACTCTGCTAATGTACTCTATACATTACTATGTAGTAAAGTACACAAAAGCACAATCACTTGTGAAGAATGCTTGCATGTGACAATGTACAGCAGAGACATGAGCTAATTAATGTGATTGGACATGTGAACATTCCTTTGAATCTCTGAAAGTTTGCAACAGGAATGTTTGTATGTAAGGGATTATTATACATCTGAACATTGCTTTTCTATCTTTTAGAAAACTAACATCCTTGTAGAAGTGTCCTTGTGATAAGTTTGCAGAATTAAGTACTAGAAAATGATATGTCCTCTTACGGATTGCCTTCCTTGCCTTTTATCTGATGGTGATGGTTATGAAACCTACAGCTTGCTCCAAACTCCAAGAGCAGACTGGTACTTCCCTCTGCCTTTGTTGACATTCACATCTTTCTTACTGAAAAGACTCAAGATAGCCATGTTCATCTCAGAAGTTGCTTCCCTGCCCTTTACTGTTGTTTGTGAATGAAATATAACCTGTGAATTGTATATCCAGTCAGTATCTCCTCAGTTTCCCTTTTCTTTCAAGAGACAGATGGGTATGGTTTACCCTCAGCCCCAAGATATGTGATTTGGCACCATGGGGAATTCTCAGCCGGACAATGTGTGAAGATTTATGGTGGGGATGGAAAGCTGAAAGTCCTCTATGGAAAGCAAATGACTGAAGGGGAGGTAGGAAAGAGATGTGTCTTGTTTATTGACCAACTTTGGATTTTTATTTCTGTATGTTGGCTGGTTTCTCTTTGACTGACTTGATGATATTGTTTCTCAATGAGTTAGGTTGCATGTACACTGATTGGTGAGTTATTGGGCCTCTATTTTGATAAAGCCTCCCATGTGATGTTTTGAAGAGAGGATGGTTCTCTCTCAGCTCTTGCTACTGTTACCTGGCTCCTGGTAATTTGCTAGAGGGGAGAAGCATGGCCTTGGGACACGAGAAGTGGTGAGAGCTCAGCTCGGCCAGTGCATGGCTCATCATAGCTGATGGCTTCCTGGCCTTGCTTTGTTTCTAAGTGTAGTTTTTATGGAACACATGTAAACCCATGGCTGATTCATGTCAATGTATGGCAAAAACCACTATAATATTTTAAATTAATTAGCCTCCAACTAAAATAAATAAAAATTTAAAAATGAGACAAAAAAAAAAGGAAAAAAAAAGCCACATGTAGATTTCTCTCTCCTTGCATGACATTCCTTTTTCCTTTTAATGTTCTAGGGAGCAACTGGGACCTCTTGCCTAACAGAGAGGTTATAAAGCAGGGCCAGCAGGCAGCATTGGGTCCCCTCTTCACAGGTGCCCAGTGGTGGAGGCCTCTGGGAGGAAATCTGTGTTCTCTCTCATTTGTGTTATGAACAGTGTGCAGGCTCCTCTTTGGGCTGTGCCTGGGCTCAGCTTTAGCAATTACTCAAGTTGGAACTTGCCCTTGCTTGCTGATGCAGACCTTCAAAATTTGCAATATGTCCCCCAAATTCTCCTGGGAACCCCCAAGTTTGTCTGCATGCCTATTATCATCCATAAATGAATAGCTGCCATGCAAGGAAGTATGACTCTCCTGATGTGCACTGCCTTGTCCTGCGTTAATTTCATGCATAGCTTTGGGAAAGTCCTTCTCCTTTCTTGGACCTTAGTTTTCTCACTAATATGTGTGTGTGTGTGTGTGTGTGTGTGTGTGTGTGTGTGTGTGCACGCACATGAGGAGGGGATAATTAAACTCTTACACTGTTTCTGAAGATCTAGTTTTTCATTATCTGTCTGTAACCAATGCTTGTTTGTAGGAGTATATGATAGAACTTCTATCCTGACATGAGGATAGCTGAGTTTGTACTAATCTACCACAGTATTGGTCCCTTGGCTGTAACAATCTCCCATGTGGGAGTAAAGAGCTGTCTGGGAGGGATCACACTAGTGACTTGAGTCCCTAGACTTATCTGTTTGGTGCAGGCCTCTGGGCCACGTCTGACAAATAATAGCTTTCTGGTATACAAAGGGCTTTTTTTTTCTTACTATAACAAACTCCCATATATTATCATCCAATGTCAAAATTCATCAATAATTTTCCACTACTTTATATATTGCTCTTCTCCACTTTATAACTGGAGGACCATTTGATTTTGCCTACAAGGTCCTTAATATGCATATACAAAATGGTAAGAATGTTTTCTGAATTGCAGAAAAATCCCCATGCCTTACAAATTTAACAATAATTTCTTAATGTCATCAAACACACAGCCCATACTCATGTTTCTCTGAGTCAAAAATGTTTTTTTTTTTTTGTAATTGGTTTGTTCAAATCAAAATTTGTTTCTCTCTTGACATGAGTTTGATGAAGAATCCCAAGAAATTTTTCTGTAGAAGATCCCACATTCTAATGTGGCTAATATCTCCCTCCTGGTATCATTTTAACTTGTTCATTTATCTCCTATTTCTTGTGGCCTGGCAGTTGGAGTTCTGATGATATGAGATCATTAACTGGATCAGTAATTTCATTTTGGCTGAGGAATGGTAATTTCCCAATTCAATCTTTCCTTATGTATAGTTCAGGTGAAATTTTTCCTATAGAAGAATCTTCCCTCATCCACTATGGTTATTGGAATGTCCCAAAGTATAGTTTATATCAGATACACAAGAAAGATGCCTAATTCTTTTCCTCTGTTAGTTTTTTGAGCTCCAGTGACCTCCAGAGCTATTCAATGGGCTACCTTTTAATTCTACATTATTATGGATTTCTAAATTTTTATATATTTGATATGTTTTAGTTGTATATAGTCATTGTTCTTTTAATGGCTCAAGTTATCTTATTTTGAGGATGGCTTAGCCTGGGTTCTCCAGAACCCAGTATATATGTTTACTGTAAGCAATAGGCTCATGCATTTATGGAAGCTGTGAAGTCCAAGATCTGCAGCCCAACTGGAGATCCAAGAGAGCCAATGGCATCGTCCTAGTCTGAGTCCAGCCACTTGTGAACTGGAGGAGAAGATGGCTCAAGTCTCAGACTTAACCTGAGCCTAAAGGCGAAGATCACTGCCTTAGTTTGAAAACATTCAAGAAGAGATAAAGAATTATTTTTAACTTAACTTTTTATTGCATTCAAGCCTTGCAAAATTGGATGAGCCTCACTCACAGCCAGGAGGACAGTCTGCTTTTTTCAGGTTTACTGATTCAAATATTAATATCATAGAAACACTCTCATAGACACACCCAGAATAATGTTTGACCAATGCCTGACCATCCTGTGTTCCTTAATTGACACATAAAATTAACAACCACAGAGCACAGGAGAGTGCCTTCAAGTTAATTCCTTTGTTCTTCATTCCTTGTAGGCTGAATAGCTCTCCAGTTTTCTACCATAAGAGATGTCCCTGGATCGGATGTCCCAGTATGAATCTTCCCTTCCTAGATCTTGATATTAGTCATTTCTACTACTATTGACTTGCACAAAATAGACATAATGGTTCCTTCCCCTTCATCATTTCTAAACTTAGGAATTGTATTCTTCCTTTTATAAAAACTTCAGCTAAGTAGTAGTATATTTTGCTGATTTTTTACAGATCCCTATATTTCATATTTTCCAACATTTTATGATTTTTCTTTATTTATTTATTAGATTTTTTGAATTGAACATTTTCATTCTTATCAATGTAAGCATTTAATGCAACAAAGTTTCTTCTGAGCACCACTGTAGCTGTTTCTGATAGATTATGATTCGTCTTATCTTTAATAAGCTTCAGTTCAGTTCAGTCACTCAGTCGTGTCTGACTCTTTGTGATCCCATGAATTGCAGCACGTCAGGCCTTCCTGTCCATCACCAACTCCCGGAGTTCACTCAGACTCACATCCATCGAGTCAGTGATGACATCCAGCCATTTCATCCTCTGTCATCCCCTTCTCCTCCTGCCCCCAATTCCTCCCAGCATGAGTCTTTTCCAGTGAGTCAACTCTTCACATGAGGTGGTCAAAGTATCTCAGAGTTTCAGCTTTAGCATCACTTTTTCCAAAGAAATCCCAGAGCCAATCTCCTTCAGAATGGATTGGTTGGATCTCCTTGCAGTCCAAGGGACTCTCAAGAGTCTTCTCCAACACCACAGTTCAAATGCATCAATTCTTCGGCACTCAGCCTTCTTCACAGTCAACTCTCACACCCATACATGACCACAGGAAAAACCAGAGCCTTGACTAGATGGCCCTTTGTTGGCAAAGTAATGTCTCTGCTTTTTAATATGCTGTCTAGGTTGGTCATAAATTTTCTTCCAAGGAGTAAGGTCTTCTAATTTCATGGCTGCAGTCACCATTTGCAGTGATTTTGGAGCCCCCCCAAAATAAAGTCTGACACTGTTTCCACTGTTTCCCCATCTAGTTCCCATGAAGTGATGGGACAAGATGCCATGATCTTCGTTTTCTGAATGTTGAGCTTTAAGCCAACTTTTTCACTCTCCACTTTCACTTTCATCAAGAGGTTTTTTAGTTCCTTTTCACTTTCTGCCATAAGGGTGGTGTCATCTGCATATCTGAGGTTATTGATATTTCTCCTGGCAATCTTGATTCAAGCTTGTGCTTCTTCCAGCCCAGGGTTTCTCATGACGTTCTCTTCATATAAGTTAAATAAGCAGGATGATAATATATAGCCTTGACATACTCTTTTTCCTATTTGGAACCAGTCTGTTGTTCCATGTCCAGATCTAACTGCTGCTTCCTGACCTGCATATAGGTTTCTCAAGAGGCAGGTCAGATGGTCTGATATTCCCATCTCTTTCAGAATTTTTCAGTTTATTGTGATCCATACAGTCAAAGCTTATTCCTTAGAAATGCTGCAGATTCATTCTATTCATTGTATTTTCTCTTTGATCCAAGAGTTTTTAATAGAGAGCTTTAAATTTCTAAGTAAATGAATCATTGTGTATGTGTGTTATTAATTTCTAGTTATCATAGTTCATGTTTCCTCTAAAGCAGACTCTGAAACAAGGTTGGGTGGTGATCCCAGGAAGCATAATGAAGGACTAAGGAGGTGGCACAGCATGATGACATAACTGTTCCAAGCAATGGAGCTCCATTCCACTTAGCACCCTATGCAAGACTCAGAAAAACATATTAATACTTCAGAATGGCCCCTTGTCTCTACCCTCATGGAGCTGAGGAAGCTGATATTCACTCAACAGTTGTTAGTACCTCAATGGTGGAAGGTTCCTCCTGACTTGTAGCCTGACCTGCTGCTAGCAGAGTAATCTCTCTTCTCCAATGATGGCTTCAGAAAGAAAGTTGAGGAAAACCTGAGGCATGTGGAAACCTGTCTGCTGGCTACATCTTGTGCAGGCCAGGTTGGGGTATGGGTGACAATATCCACAGGATGGGCTACTCAAATTTTATTTCACTGCTGATTGTGCTATTTATTCATTTTTCCTTCTTTTTAAAAAACATGAGATGCCAATGTTTGAAAATGTTCATATGTAGTAAAAAATTCCATAGTATCCAGTGACAGATTTTAGTAAATATCTGTTGTTTAGTTGCTAAGTCACATATGACTCTTTTAGAGTCACATATAGACTCCCTGGACTATAACCTGAGAGTCTCCTCTGTTCATGAGATTTCCCTGGGAAAAAGATTGGAGTGGGCTGCCATTTCCTACTCCTATTCCTGACCCAGGAATTGAACCTACATCTCCTGCATTGGCAGGTGGATTCTTTACCACTGAGTCACTAGTAAGGCAGGACACAATTTTTGTGTCTCTTCTTTATATTCATTTAAAATATTTCTTTTGTTTGTTTTATCTTTCAACAAAGATTAGAGAAGTGTGTTAAAAATCTCCTTTTATCAGTATATATCTGCTTCATTCTACTTATTTCACTTGAAATTTTTATTAGGTGGATTGATTTTAGTAACTTCAATCTTCATTGCAAATCACACTCTTTGGAGTGACATTTCATTTATTTTCTCTCCTCTTTTGACCTTTTCTGTTGTAGTAATTATAGATCCACTGAAAGCTGAAAAGATGCTACAGAGGGAGCCCACATACCTTTCACTGAGTTTTCTCCATAGTAACTATGGTACCCTGTTGACAGCAGGAAGTTGACATCAATATAATGTGTGTATATGGTTGGTCCTAGGTCATTTTGTCACTTGTGTAGATTTATTTAAACCCAGCCTGGTGGGCTGCAGTCCATGGGGCTGCTAAGAGTCAGACACAACTGAACAACTTCACTTTCACCTTTCACTTTCATGCATTGGAGAAGGAAATGGCAACCCACTCCAGTGTTCTTGCCTGGGGAATCCCAGGGACAGGGGAGCCTGGTGGGCTGCTGTCTATGGGGTCACACAGAGTCAGATACAACTTAAGCTACTTAGCAACAGCAGCATCCTGCTTGAGACACAGAACTGTTCTGTCACCACAAAGATCTGTCCTCTGTTATCTCTTTTGATTCATACACACCATCTCCTTACAACCATCCCTAGTCCATAGCAACCACTGATTCTCCATTCTTCTAATTTTCCACTTTAACAATGTTATATATGTGGAATCACATACTGTATGTCCTTTAGAGAATGCTACTTTTTTAAAAAATATATAGCAAAATTCCTTTGAGATATAGTAAAAGTTATATATATACTAATATATATGCATTCATTTTTATAGTCAAATAGTATTGAATCACTGAAGGCTTTCATATCTCTCCTTGCTATTCCTTGGAACTCTGCTTTCAGATGCTTATATCTTTCCTTTTCTCCTTCTCTTCAAGAAATTAAAGATACCAAGGGAAATTTTCATGCAAAGATGGGCACAATAAAGGACAGAAATGATATGGACCTAGCAGAGGCAGAAGATATTAAGAAGAAGTGGTAAAAATACACAGAAGAACCATACAATAAAGATCTTCACCACCAAGATAATCACGATGGTGTAGTCACTCACCTAGAGCAAGACACCCTGGAATGTGAAGTCAAGTGAGCCTTAGGAAGAATCACTACGAACAAAGCTAATGGAGATGATAGAATTCCAGCTGAGCTATTTCAAATCCTAAATGATGATGTTGTGAAAGTGCTGCACTCAATATGTCAGCAAATTTGGGAAATTCAGCAATGGCCACAGGACTGGAAAAGGTCAGTTTTCATTCCAATCCCAAAGAAAGGCAATGCCATAAAATGCTCAAACTACCACACAATTGCACTCATCTCACATGCTAGTAAAGTAATGCTCAAAATTCTCCAAGTCAGACTTCAGTAGTCAGTAAACTGTGAACTTCCAAATGTTCAAACTGGTTTTAGAAAAGGCTGAGGAACCAGAGATCAAATTGCCAACATTTGCTGGATCATCAAAAAAGCAAGAGAATTCCAGAAAAAAATCTATTTCTGTTTTATTGACTATGCTAAATGTTTTGACTGCATGGATCACAATAAACTATGGAAAATTCTGAAAGAGATGGGAATACCAGACCACCTCACCTGTCTCTTGAGAAACCTATATGCAGGTCAGGAAGCAACAATTAGAACTGGACATGGAACAACAGACTGGTGTCAAATAGGAAAAGGAGTACATCAAGGCTGTATATTGTCACCCTGCTTATTTACCTTATATGCAGAATACATCATGAGCAATGCTGGACTAGAAGAAACACAAGCTGGAATCAAGATTGCCAGGAGAAATATCAATAACCTCAGATATGCAGATGACATCACCCTTATGGCAGAAAGTGAAGAGAGCTAAAAGCCTCTTGATGGAAGTGAAAGAGGAGAGTGAAAAAGTTGGCTTAAAGCTCAACATTCAGAACTAAGATCAGAGCATCCGGCCTCATCACTTCATGGCAAATATATGGGGAAACAGTGGCTGACTATATTTTTGGGCTCCAAAATCACTGCAGATGGTGATTGCAACCATGAAATTAAAAGATGCTTACTTCTTGGAAGGAAAGTTATGACCAACCTAGACAACATATTAAAAGCAGAGACATTACTTTGTCAACAAATGTCCTTCTAGTCAAGGCTATGGTTTTTCCTGTAGTCATGTCTGATGTGCAAGTTGGACTATAAAGAAAGTTGAGCACCAAAGAATTGATGCTTTTGAACTGTGGTATTGGAGAAGACTCTTGAGAGTCTTCTTGGACTGCAGGGAGATCTAACTAGTGCATCCTAAAGATCAGTCCTGGGTGTTCATTGGAAGGACTGATATTGAAGCTGAAACTCCAATACTTTGGCCACCTGATGCAAAGAGCTGACTCATTTGAAAAGACTCTGATGCTGGGAAAGATTGAGGGCAGGAGGAGAAGGGGACGACAGAGGATGAGATGGTTGGATGGCATCATCAACTTAATGGACACGGGTTTGGGTGAACTCAGGGAGTTGGTTATGGACAGGGAGGACTGGCGTGCTGTGGTTCATGCGGTCGCAAAGAGTCGGACATGCCTGAGTGACTGAACTGAACTGAACAGTACTGAATAGTTTGTATCTATTGCAGTTTAACTATTCAGAGAGTTGTCCCCTCTTATCTGCAGGGGTTATGTTCCAAGACCCCTCAACACATGCCAAAAACCATGAATGGCACCCAACCCTAAATTTACTATGAGTTTTTTTTTCTGTATTCATATATGTGTGATAAAGTTCAATTTATAGATTAGGTGCAGTAGGAGATTAACAATAATAACCAATAATAAAATGGATAAATTATACTAATACTATAATAAAAGTTGTGTAAAAGTGGTTTATCTCTCTCAAAATATCTTATTGTACAAATTGAATGCCTTTTTCATCTTAACCAAGCATTTATAATGCACTGTGGCTGAAATTCTTGGTAGTTTGAGATGCAACTACAAGTGCCACTAACAACAATTTAATTTTCCTTTTTCACAATTTCAGAGAAAATTTGTTCTTAAATTTTAGCAATCTCAGCATGGGCTTCCCAGGTGGTGCTAGTGGTAGAGAACTCCCTTACAATGCAGGAGACATAGATTCTATCACTGGGTCAGGAAGATCCCCTGGGAAAAGGAATTGGCAGTCCACTCCATTATTCTTGCCTGGAGAATCCCATAGACAGAAGAGCCTAATAGGCTATAATCTGTAGGGTTGTAAAGAGTTGGACATGACTAAAGCAACTGAGTACATGTGATCTCAGCATATAGATTGTTCAGATTTTTTTCTTATTAAATCTACATGTCTCACTTTTTCACTGAAAGGAAGCACTTCATGGCTTCTCTTTGGCATATCAGAATTGCCTGCCTCACAACTCTTGCACTTTGGATCCATTGCTAAGGAAAATAAGGGTTACTTGAACACTAGCTCTGCGATGGTGGTTTATGTACTCAGTGGGTTAGAGCTGCACATCATGAGATTACATCACACTACTCAGAATGGCATGCAGTTTAAATCTTAAGAATTGTTTTTTTCTGGAATTTCTTCATTTAATATTTTGGACAGCAGTTGACCACAGATAATTGAAACAATGAAAAGTGAAACTGCAAATAAGGGGGAATAATGTGTTAGATAAAATTTTGGTTCTTTCTTGTTTTGGTTATTATAAATAAGGCAGTAATTAATGGTCAAACAGGTTTCTACATGGACATAAGTTTTCACTTTTCTGAGTTAAATGCCTAGGAGTGTACTTTGCTGTCTGGTATGTAAGTATATGTTTAGTTAAAAAATGCCAAACTACTTTTTTAGGTAGCTGTGTCATTTTACATTCCTTACCAGAGAATCAGAGATACAGATTCCAGATATCCTTGCCATTATATGGTATTGCTATTTTTTAATGCAGCCTGTCCTGTTAGGTATGTGATATCTCATCATGGGATCTTCCCTGGTAGCTCAGCTGGTAAAGAATCCACCTGCAATGCAGGAGACCCTGG
Source organism: Madoqua kirkii (assembly GCA_006408675.1). Lineage (NCBI taxonomy): Eukaryota > Metazoa > Chordata > Mammalia > Artiodactyla > Bovidae > Madoqua > Madoqua kirkii. The sequence goes on along the minus strand of SJYC01149011.1, from coordinate 10,654 downwards.
TTCAGTTCCAGGGTTGGGAAGATCTCTTGGAGAAGGGACAGGCTACCCACTCCAGTATTCTTGGGCTTCCCTGGTGGCTCAGATGGTAAGGAATATGCCTGCAGTGCGGGAGACCTGGGTTTGATCCCTGGTTGAAAGCTCCCTGAAGGAGGGCATGGCAACCCACTCCAGTATTTCTGCCTGAAGAATCTCCGCAGACAGAGGTGCTTGGTGGGCTACAGTCCATGGGATCGCAAAGAGTCACACATGACTGAGCGACTAAGCACATACTATATTCAGGCTTTCTCTAGTTTTTACTAACCGTTCTTTTTCTTCTGGAGGATCCTATCCCTGACCCACATTTAGTCATGTCTCCTTAGACTCCTGTTGGATATGATAGTTTCTCTCAGATTTTACCTTGTTTTGATGACTTTTTGATAACAATTTTAAGGAGTGCTGGTGTTTCGTAGAATATTTTTCTATTGGAATTAGTTATATTTTTCTCATGGTTAGACTGGTGATACGGGTTTTTGGAAGAAAGATGATAGAAATAAAGTGCCATTTTTATTACATCATCTCTTGCAATTCTGATTCTAATCACAAGAGGTCAGGTGATACTTCATAGGTTAAGGGCACAGTTCCCACAGTACTCCCTCACTTCCGACACTGCCTCAAGCTCTGGGGCCCTAGGCCATCCTCTCTTCTTACCAGTTGGCTTCAAGTTTGAGGGTACACACTATAATTTGCTAGAATTATTCACAGAACTCAGAAAAACACTATACTTGCTATTACAGTTTTATTGCAAAGGCTTCACCTAAGGGTCAGTGAAAAGAAGAGACCCACTTGGTGACCTCTTTCAATTCCCAAATGTGAAGCTTCCATGTCCTTAGGACACATCTCCCTTGCTGAACATTGACATGTTTCACCATCCAGGAAGTTTACCTGAGCTGAATTCAAGGTTTGCATTGAGGTTTTATTACAAAGGCATGATTGATTGAATCATTAACCACTAGACTGAACTCAATCTTCAGTTCCCTGCCCGTTCTTAGAGGTCAGGCTGATATCACAAGGCTCAAAGCCTCAACTTTCTAATCATAATGCTGAAGCTTCTAACTCAGTTTGACCAGCCTCACCCTGAATTTCTTTAAGGGCCCATTGTGTCACCTCATTAACATAAACTTAGGCATGGCCCCAGGAGCCCACCACAAATAACAAAACACTTCTGTTACTCTGGAAAGTCAAGTGTTTGAAGGATCCTTCCAGGAATCATGAGCAAAGACCACTCAAATTCTTTTTATACAACAGGTATGGATACTAATATAATTCATCACTATTGATGCAGACCATGATTCCCTGGCTGGGGTATATTTTCATATTTCCCCACTCCAAAGTTACTCATTTTTTTCCTTCCTCTTGTATATTGCTTTTGGGAAGATATTGGCATGTACAGCCCACACTTGAGTGGTGAGGAGTGATGCTCCAAGAGCTTCTGGACTATTGACATGAATCATTTGTAATTTTTCTCCATGGGAGCTTAGTCTGTTCTACATTTTATGTATTGATTCAATCATTTATTTATACCAGTATGAACTCATGGCTATTTATTTTATACTTTGGGTTATAATCCAATGCTACTGTCTTTATTTTGTGATCACATTGTTTCAGTTTTGGCCACTGGGGCTCTTTCACTTGGCTCCTATGTCCATTTGATATCCCCTTATCATTATGATATGTGTGTCTATATATGTGTGTGTTACTACTTCCTTGTCTAGAAATATGAGATGCTTCAGGCTCATCTTGTATGTTTCCAGCCTCTGTCCTGGAATTCTACAAGAAGTCTTGATATATTTTACTGTAAAATGAACTTAGCAACCAAGATCCGGGTAACATATGTGCTAGCTGCTACTGGAGTGTTCTTACCTCCAGGCCCTTTTGGCTGATGAAGCAAAGAGACATATGTGTGTATGCTAACCTGTAAATGTACATGCTGTTGCTCAGCTGTGTCTGACTCTTCATTGCCCCATGAACTGCAGCACACCGTGCTTCCCTGTCCTTCACTATCTCCTACTAGAGTTTGATTAAACTCATGTTTACTGAGTTCATAATCCCATCCAACCATCTCATTCTCTGTTGCCCCCTTCTTCTCCTGCCCTCAATCATTTCCACCATCAGGGTCTTTTCCATTGAGTCAGCTCTTCTCATCAGGGGGCCAAAGTATTGGAGCTTCAGCTTCAGCATCAGTCCTTCCAGTGAATATTCAGGGTTGATTACATTTAGGATTGTGTGCCTGCTAAGTCACTTGCCATGTCTGACTCTGTGACCCCATGGACCATAGCCCACCAGGCTCCTCTGTCCATGGAATTCTTCAAGCAAGAATACTGGAGTGGGTTGCGTGTCCTCCTCCAAGGGATCTTCCTGACCCAGGGATAAAACCTGTGTCTCTTAGGTCTCCTGCCATGGCAGGCAGATTCTTTACCACTAGTGCTACCTGGATAGCCCCCATTTAGTACTGACTGATTTGATGTCCAAGAGACTCTCGAGAGTTCTGTCCAGCACCACAGTTAGAAAGCACCAATTCTTCATTAATACTCATATATATCTAAATATTACTGTATATGACCTATGTATCTATATTAAGTTAAATATGAGTTCCTGCTGATGCATTCAACACTAATCCATTAACTCACAGACCTTTCTATCCTCCTTCCCTTGCTAATCTTAACTTCCCACTTCAAGAGAGAAAAACAAACTCTCTCTCACTATCCACTATCCACTTACTTCCTTGTTCAATTTCAGTGTGTGTATAGAAGAAGCATGTATAAAACTGCCAACCAGTACCTCCATGGAGTAAAATGTATTAAGTATAGTGATACTGTACAATACCTTCTGCCTCAAGTTTAATAACCTTTACTCATTTCTGAAGTTACATAGCCCAGCATGTTTTCCATTCTCTCCTGTGAGGTCGTTTCACACACTCATACTAGTGTTAGATTGTTCTGTCACTGCCTGCATTCATCTTGAAACCATTGGTCTTCTAAATGATTACATACAGTAAGCTTTGCTCAGTGCTATAATACCATGTGGACTTCCCAGGTGGCAAAGTGGTAAAGAATCTGCCTGCCTATGCAGGAGACATGGGTTCAGTCTCTGGGTGAGCAAGATCCTGCAAAGTAGGAGATAGCAACACACCCTAGTAATCTTGCCTGGAAAATCCCATGGACAGAGGAGCCTGGGGAGCTACAGCACATGCAGTAGCAAAGAACTGGACACCACTGAGTATAGTCAAGGCTATGGTTTTTCCTGTGGTCATGTATGGATGTGAGAGTTGGACTGTGAAGAAGGCTGAGCGCCGAAGAACTGATGCTTTTGAACTGTGGTGTTGGAGAAGACTCTTGAGAGTCCCTTGGACTGCAAGGAGATCCAACCAGTCCATTCTAAAGGAGATCAGTCCTGGGTATTCTTTGGAAGGAATAATGCTAAAGCTGAAACTCCAGTACTTTGGCCACCTCATGCAAAGGGTTGACTCATTGGAAAAGACCCTGATGCTGGGAGGGATTGGGGGCAGGAGGAGAAGGGGACGACAGAGGTGAGATGGATGGATGGCATCACTGACTCGATGGACATGAATCCGAGTGAATTCCAGGAGTTGGTGATGGACAGGGAGGCCGGAGTGCTGCGATTCATGGGGTCGCAATGAGTTGGACACGACTGCGTGACTGAACTGAACTGAGCATGCACACACATAATATCATGTGTCTTGACAAATGAATTGTGTCATGTGTTCTCAATTACCGTATCATGGAAAACACTATGATCTGAAAATCTTAGAATCTCCTGCACTCTACCTATTTATCCACCACAGTTCCCTCTCAACTTCTGGAATCCTCTGATCATTTACCATGGCTACAATTTTGCCTTTTCAAAGTTGATTAATTAATTAATTTTGGCTGTGCTGGGTCTGCATTGCTGTACAGGCTTTCCTCTAGCTGTGGAGAGTGGGGGCTACTCTCTAGTTGTGATATGTGGACTTCTCATTCCCGTGACTTCTCCTCTTGCAGAGCATGTGCTCTAGGGTGCATGGGCTTCAGTAGCTGAGCTTTCTGGGCCTTAGGGCACAAGTTCAATAGCTGTGGTGCACTGGCTTAGTTGCTCCCCAGAATGTAGGGTCTTCCTGCATCAGGGATCAAACCTGTGTCTCTTGCATTGGCAGTTCAGTTCAGTTCAGTTCAGTTCAGTCGCTCAGTCGCGTCCGACTCTTTGCGACCACATGAACTGCAGCATGCCAGGCCTCCCTGTTCATCACCATCTCTAGGCAAGTGGATTCTTAACCACTGAGCCACCAGGGAAGCCCCAGTTTTTTCTTTTATAGAGTGTCCTAAAATGAGAATCATACAGTATGTAGTCTTCCTCTAGACTGACTTTTCATGCAGCAATATGCATTTAAAGCTCTTCTGCATTTTTTTTGTTCCTTGAAAACTTTTTTTAACCACCCCCAAAATAGTCCATGATATAGATATAACAATTTTTTTTTCCTCTGTTCACCTATTGAAGGACATCTACATCACTTTCTGTTTTTGGTAACTTGAACAAAATTGATATGAACATCAAGATCAGGTTATTGTATGCACTTAAGTTTTTAAAAAGTTGAGTGAGTACTTAGAAGCCTGACTCCTGGAATGATTGGTAAGACTGTTTTTAGATCTGCAAGAAAGTGACACTCTGTCTTCCAAAGTGCTCTGCCACATTGAAAAATGTGTGCAGCCCTCTGGCCTTCCTGGTTTCTGGTGAAACATCTGGTGTCCTTTTGGTTTTGATGTCTGTCGATGTCTGTTTTTCTTCAAGTTGTGATTTTCTTGGGTGTTGGTAAGATTAGTGATTTTCACTTGAAACCTGTGTAGCACTTGGGTATTAGGTTCTGAGAGTCTTGATGTTACTTACACATTTTGTCATGGCAGGTCTCCCCAGACACTAATCAAATGAAGAGGATTATTGCCTCTGGGATATTATTTGGGGTGGAGGTTCAGGTTTTCTCTTTGTCCTCTGTATAGAGCAAGCTGGTTATCGTGTCTCTTGGACCTCTATTGACTCTCTAGCGAGAAAGACTTTTCATAGCTCATAGCATGGGTGGGAGTCTGGCTTCCCACTAGCTCTGTGCTGATATAACCCTGACCAGGAGAGACAGGATATGCCCTTACTGCTACATGTTAGCTTCCTCCAATATCATGGGCGGTGTGGATAAAGTCCTGATCACCACCAACCATCCTCTGACACCACCCAACTGGAAGGATAGGAGCTGGTGGGCAGGGAAGTCCAGTCTCCTCACATTATTCTCACTGACTGTGGGGAGGCGTGGACCATTGTTATATGCTGGGTGGGTCATGAGGAACCTAACTTCCACTTTATTCCTTTGACATCACCTAGAAGGGAGTGAGATTGCTCACTTGGAGTGCAAGATTTTTTTTTTCCTGTGGGGATTGGCTGGAGTTTTATCATCTGAAATTTTTCTCTTTTGTATAGAGCAAGCTGGTTATTGAGTCTCTTGGAATTTCTGATTTGGCATGTTTTTTCTCTAGCACTGATCTAGGACATGAGAGGCAGAAAGGAAACCCAGACACGTCCCTGCTGTGCTGTTCTTAGGGGAATTCCTGCTAGTCTGACCCCTTTCCAACATTTAGAATCTCCTCATACTGACTGTGTATATGGTACCAGTGGGTTTTACCTGTGCTTTGAGGAGAACTAAGGAAAACTATGCCATCTCCACTTTCCCAGGGCAGAAGCACCAGTTGTAGTATAATTTTCAGATTAGATTTACTATTTGTAAATTTGTTCATTATGTGAATTTCTTACTCTTTTTTTCTCTCTCTAAGTTTTTGGCATTCATTTCTTTGCATATTTCAGAAGAATTCTATGGCAGATTTTTTCACATTCCAAAAAGCAGGCTGCCTCCTGCTGGTTCCTGTTCCTGAGGGTATTGTCTAACCAGAGGATATGCTTGAGCCAAGCATAGAAGGCTAGAGGTACAGCTGTACTCATGCTTTTGAGAGCAGCCCTGAGAAAAGAAGACATGGAAGTGTATGGATAGATCCTCCAGCTGCCTTACCATTTTTGTAGGTCGGCTCTGAGGTATCATCTACATAATCTACCAAAGGTGCCAACTGCCTGAAGTCCAAATTGCCTACAGCGCTAACATACTAGTAAACATCCCCCATGTTGGTATCTTTCCCTTCCCTGTAATACTTCCTCATTCCCAGTACTCTTGCCTGAAAATTCCCATGGAGAGAGGAGCCTGGTGGGCTACAGTCCAAAGGGTTGCAAAAGGTCAGACAGGACTGAGCGACTAAGCATACATATACACTATTTAATGTTTGATGAGGTTTGTCATCACTCTGGGATTCCCAGGTGTTGCTAGTGGTAAAGAATCTGATTGCCAATACAGGGGACATAAGAGACAGAGGTTTGATGCCAGGATCGGGAAGATCCCTTGGAGTAGGAAATGGCAACCTGCTCCAGTATTCTCTCCATGGGCAGACAAGCCTGGTGGGCTGTAGTCCATGGGGCTGCCAAGAGTTGGACTTGACTGAGTGACTGAACACACACAAAACCCACGCTGGGTTTAGAATCTTTTCCTCTCAAACTATGTGCTCTCCAGGGTTGTCAAGGTGTCTATTTATGGGGAAACCTGCTAGGGCATGCATACCTCTAAATCAATGTATTTATGAAATCTTTAGTGCTTCCTTTTTTTTTTTTTTTTTTTTTTTGACACAAGTGCTGGGTTTTAGTTTCCCAAATAGGGATTGAACCTGGGCCATGGCAAGGAAAGCACCAAGTCCTAACTGCTAGATCACCAGAGATTTCCTCTCTTTTTGACATTCTTGATTGCTTTTCTACCATACGTGACTCACTTTTCTCCCCTAATTCTGGCTCTTTTTAATTTTAGCTATTATTGTTGAATTATGAATTAAATCTATTCTTCATTGCGTCTATGAGTCAAAAAGAAAATGAGTATTCTTCTTTCAGCCTATTATCCTCATTTCCTTTCCATTTTTGTTAATTGTATTGTTTTGCATTGTCAATATATACAGTCTTATGTAATATTATCTAATATTATCCAGCTGAGCACCCATTTCCAGAAATTTTAGTCTCCGTTCTACAACTAAATATAATCAATCCTCATCTAAGACTTTATTGTAAGTTTCTTCAATCATTTTTTGATTCTGAAGCTTGTTCTCTAATAAATTTTATAAGTTTTTCATGGGAAAAGTAGTCCCTCTGTTCATTCCATTTTTGGACTCATTTATTTGTTAACTTTGATAATTGAAGCTATTTTTGCTGTATGTTAAAATGCATAGCTTAAATTTTATAAGCTTTAACGTCTTGAAGATCATTCTATGTGATTTCTGCTATAAAATGTTGTTATACAGAAATCTGGTGCTAATCTTATTTTTATTAACCTTATGGTATGGTGACCTTATAGTTTATTATCCAAAGTAGAATACTTTAAAAAAAATGAAGAGGGTCTTATTAATTACAACAATGCTGCTGCTACTGCTAAGTCGCTTCAGTCATGTCCGACTCTCTGTGACCCCATAGACGGCAGCCCACCAGGCTCCACCTTCCCTGGGATTCTCCAGGCAAGAACACTGGAGTTGGCTGCCATTTCCTTCTCCAGTGCATGAAAGAAAAAAGTGAAAGCGAAATCGATCAGTCGTGTCTGACTATTAGCGACCCTATGGACTGCAGCCTACCAGGCTTCTCCATCCATGGATTTTCCAGGCAAGAGGTAGGTACATAATATATCCTTCAATTATGGATCAACTTGTATCTGCAAATCTTTTTATCAGAAAAATTTCCTTGAATTATAGTTTTAAATATTCGTTCTGTCTCACAGTTTGTTTTTCTTCATTGAAGCTGTCAATTAAATGTTTGTTGGCTGTTCCTTTTTGATGCTGCCTGCTGGCCAGCACTGAGAAAAGGTTGCAGGGCAGCACAGCACCTAGATTTCAGCCCAGCTTGTCTTGCTCTGTCCACTCTCTCCCTCTCTCTCTCTCTCCTATCTCTCTGTTTCTCTCTATTGTCCTTCCTTTCTCCTTCTCTCACCCCGCTTTCATCTCTGTCTTTGTTTCTCTCTCCCTCTCTGTTTTCTCCCTCTTTTTGTCTCCCTCTGCTTTTCTCTCTCTGTTCTTGTTTGTCTTTGTTGTTGTCTCTCTTTTTCTCTGTCCCTCTTTTTCTGTCTCTCTGTTTTTCTCTATTTGTCTCCCTGTGTCTCTGTTTTCTTTCTCCATCTCGGCTTCAAACTCTGTCTCTCCTCTGTCTCTGTCATCCCAGCTCGATGCTGAGTTTATACATCCACAGGAATCTTAGCAGATATTCTAGGGTTTCTGTGGCTACACAGGTAAATGAGCAGTTTTTATCTGCTCTGTGTTCAACCTTTTGAAAGTCAGCAAGATTCTCCAGGGCCAGATCAGCTATCAGATTTTACAGTATTCAAAAGTCATTACCCAGTGATCCTTGGAAAGAAGGAGTACTGTACCTCTGCCTTGAAATTCTAAAGAGAAAATCAACTCACTGGCCCTGATAATTTACACACATTTGGATGCATAATAAAATTGTATTCATGACCATGGAATTATTACCTATACTGATGTTTTAGAAGAACATCAGAACTCATTTCTTCCTAGGGAAAAATTCTATGAATATTTGGTAGGACAGAAGAAAAGCTTTATTGATATAAATAATGGAATGAATAACATGAACAATGGTCCATTCACCATTGTCTTGTTACTGTTAACTCAGTAAAGAGGATTTCTGATTGTTTTCAAACATTGAGTTGCTCTAGACTTTAAGATTTAATGCCAAGTGCCCAAGGTAGCTATTCTAGCAGGCTGATGGCTATGGCATCTGGTAAAAATGATGAGGAAATTGGGAATAGTGGGTGGATATGAATTAGGAGACACTATCTGAAAAGCAGAGATAATACTTTGCCAACAAATGTCCGTCTAGTCAAGGCTATAGTTTTTCCAGTGGTCCTGTATGGATGTGAGAGTTGGACTGTGAAGAAAGCCGAGCACCAAAGAATTGATGCTTTTGAACTGTGGTGTTGGAGAAGACTCTTGAGAGTCCCTTGGACTGCAAGGAGATACAACCAGTCCATTCTAAAGGTGATCAGTTCTGAGTGTTCACTGGAAGGACTGATGCTGAAGCTGAAACTCCAATACTCTGGCCACCTCTTGCAAAGAGTTGCCTCACTGGAAAAGACTCTGATGCTGGGAGGGATTGGGGGCAGGAGGAGAAGGGGACGACAGAGGATGAGATGGCTGGATGGCATCACCGACATGAGTTTGAGTGAATTCTGGGAGTTGGTGATGGACAGGGAGGCCTGGCGTGCTGTGATTCATGGTGTCGCAAAGAGTCAGACACAACTGAGCAACTGAACTGAACTGGACCGAACTGATTGTTTATTTGGAAAGAAGCAGAAACCAAACCAAGGAATAGTTTGCAGAATGGTGAGGAAATATCCAGGGAGAGAATAAATGTATTAGATTGAGTTGGAGTTGTTTGAAGAATATGAGATGGGAATTAACCACAGGAAAATATACAAGGTGGGAAAAAAAAACTAGCAGAAGAAAGGAAACAACAATAACAATAAAAACCACATGAGTAGAACTTGACATTATTCTCAATACCCACTGGACAGGAAATAATGGTGAAAGTGAAGTCTTCCTAGGAACAAACAAGGTTGACAAAATAGCACAATGAGCTGTTGTCCACCGGGTGTTACAGGGTATAGAGTAGGACATGAATATATAGAAACACACAGTTGGAGAAAATAAAAACTAGATCAGACTAGGTTCATCGACTGAACACTGTCTGCTTTAGTTCTGAAGGGTCTTACTGACAAAGACCAGGAGACATGGCATCAACACATAGGATTTGTCAGTAACACAAACCTAAGAGAGTCCCAGAGAGGCCATAAAATATAATCCAGAGACCTAACTAGCTAACACCATTCACAAGGCCAAAAGCAGGAAGAGCAGGACACCTGGGCTTTGTAAGCAGGACTTCTGTCTGATTCTGAACACGTTTCTTAACCTCACCCTGCTGTAGCCTCCACACTATGAAAAGAGACAAGGCCACCTCCTGGAAGACCTTTGTGAGAAATAGATAATCTAATACATGAGGTTCCTTGGGGAATTTCAGACCTGTGCATACTGCGTGGTAACTACTAAGGGTGATTAGAAATTAACTAGGACAGATAGGTAGCAGAATCAAAACTTTTAATTTCACTAAAACTCATCAGAGAAAATGTGTTGTCTTTCTTTACATTAGAACTCAGCATTTCTTTGGAGCCCTCACTCACTGATTATCAGGAGAATAAAATTAAATATCTGCTCCAAATTGACTCAATCCAAGCTATGGTTTAAACAAACATTTAAAAATATTCAGCCTGTCATTTGGGTAAAAAAATGATAAATTTCCTCAAAGTAGAATGTGCTTTAAGTAACTTTAATGTACTTAGAAGCAAAACATTAGAATAAAGAAATGACGTTGTCTACTAGTAACTTAATTTCATAGGAAAAGAAGAAGCAAACCAAAAATGATAGATAAGGTTACTATAATAAACTCACTAAAAATATACTTTCTCTCATTTCATCTCTCAATTTCTTTCAATTCTATA
>SJYC01149010.1:0-44106 GCA_006408675.1 Madoqua kirkii | reverse complement strand
GTCAAGGTGTCTATTTATGGGGAAACCTGCTAGGGCATGCATACCTCTAAATCAATGTATTTATGAAATCTTTAGTGCTTCCTTTTTTTTTTTTTTTTTGACACAAGTGCTGGGTTTTAGTTTCCCAAATAGGGATTGAACCTGGGCCATGGCAAGGAAAGCACCAAGTCCTAACTGCTAGATCACCAGAGATTTCCTCTCTTTTTGACATTCTTGATTGCTTTTCTACCATACGTGACTCACTTTTCTCCCCTAATTCTGGCTCTTTTTAATTTTAGCTATTATTGTTGAATTATGAATTAAATCTATTCTTCATTGCGTCTATGAGTCAAAAAGAAAATGAGTATTCTTCTTTCAGCCTATTATCCTCATTTCCTTTCCATTTTTGTTAATTGTATTGTTTTGCATTGTCAATATATACAGTCTTATGTAATATTATCTAATATTATCCAGCTGAGCACCCATTTCCAGAAATTTTAGTCTCCGTTCTACAACTAAATATAATCAATCCTCATCTAAGACTTTATTGTAAGTTTCTTCAATCATTTTTTGATTCTGAAGCTTGTTCTCTAATAAATTTTATAAGTTTTTCATGGGAAAAGTAGTCCCTCTGTTCATTCCATTTTTGGACTCATTTATTTGTTAACTTTGATAATTGAAGCTATTTTTGCTGTATGTTAAAATGCATAGCTTAAATTTTATAAGCTTTAACGTCTTGAAGATCATTCTATGTGATTTCTGCTATAAAATGTTGTTATACAGAAATCTGGTGCTAATCTTATTTTTATTAACCTTATGGTATGGTGACCTTATAGTTTATTATCCAAAGTAGAATACTTTAAAAAAAATGAAGAGGGTCTTATTAATTACAACAATGCTGCTGCTACTGCTAAGTCGCTTCAGTCATGTCCGACTCTCTGTGACCCCATAGACGGCAGCCCACCAGGCTCCACCTTCCCTGGGATTCTCCAGGCAAGAACACTGGAGTTGGCTGCCATTTCCTTCTCCAGTGCATGAAAGAAAAAAGTGAAAGCGAAATCGATCAGTCATGTCCGACTATTAGCGACCCTATGGACTGCAGCCTACCAGGCTTCTCCATCCATGGATTTTCCAGGCAAGAGGTAGGTACATAATATATCCTTCAATTATGGATCAACTTGTATCTGCAAATCTTTTTATCAGAAAAATTTCCTTGAATTATAGTTTTAAATATTCGTTCTGTCTCACAGTTTGTTTTTCTTCATTGAAGCTGTCAATTAAATGTTTGTTGGCTGTTCCTTTTTGATGCTGCCTGCTGGCCAGCACTGAGAAAAGGTTGCAGGGCAGCACAGCACCTAGATTTCAGCCCAGCTTGTCTTGCTCTGTCCAGCTCTCTCCCTCTCTCTCTCTCTCCTATCTCTCTGTTTCTCTCTATTGTCCTTCCTTTCTCCTTCTCTCACCCCGCTTTCATCTCTGTCTTTGTTTCTCTCTCCCTCTCTGTTTTCTCCCTCTTTTTGTCTCCCTCTGCTTTTCTCTCTCTGTTCTTGTTTGTCTTTGTTGTTGTCTCTCTTTTTCTCTGTCCCTCTTTTTCTGTCTCTCTGTTTTTCTCTATTTGTCTCCCTGTGTCTCTGTTTTCTTTCTCCATCTCGGCTTCAAACTCTGTCTCTCCTCTGTCTCTGTCATCCCAGCTCGATGCTGAGTTTATACATCCACAGGAATCTTAGCAGATATTCTAGGGTTTCTGTGGCTACACAGGTAAATGAGCAGTTTTTATCTGCTCTGTGTTCAACCTTTTGAAAGTCAGCAAGATTCTCCAGGGCCAGGTCAGCTATCAGATTTTACAGTATTCAAAAGTCATTACCCAGTGATCCTTGGAAAGAAGGAGTACTGTACCTCTGCCTTGAAATTCTAAAGAGAAAATCAACTCACTGGCCCTGATAATTTACACACATTTGGATGCATAATAAAATTGTATTCATGACCATGGAATTATTACCTATACTGATGTTTTAGAAGAACATCAGAACTCATTTCTTCCTAGGGAAAAATTCTATGAATATTTGGTAGGACAGAAGAAAAGCTTTATTGATATAAATAATGGAATGAATAACATGAACAATGGTCCATTCACCATTGTCTTGTTACTGTTAACTCAGTAAAGAGGATTTCTGATTGTTTTCAAACATTGAGTTGCTCTAGACTTTAAGATTTAATGCCAAGTGCCCAAGGTAGCTATTCTAGCAGGCTGATGGCTATGGCATCTGGTAAAAATGATGAGGAAATTGGGAATAGTGGGTGGATATGAATTAGGAGACACTATCTGAAAAGCAGAGATAATACTTTGCCAACAAATGTCCGTCTAGTCAAGGCTATAGTTTTTCCAGTGGTCCTGTATGGATGTGAGAGTTGGACTGTGAAGAAAGCCGAGCACCAAAGAATTGATGCTTTTGAACTGTGGTGTTGGAGAAGACTCTTGAGAGTCCCTTGGACTGCAAGGAGATACAACCAGTCCATTCTAAAGGTGATCAGTTCTGAGTGTTCACTGGAAGGACTGATGCTGAAGCTGAAACTCCAATACTCTGGCCACCTCTTGCAAAGAGTTGCCTCACTGGAAAAGACTCTGATGCTGGGAGGGATTGGGGGCAGGAGGAGAAGGGGACGACAGAGGATGAGATGGCTGGATGGCATCACCGACATGAGTTTGAGTGAATTCCGGGAGTTGGTGATGGACAGGGAGGCCTGGCGTGCTGTGATTCATGGTGTCGCAAAGAGTCAGACACAACTGAGCAACTGAACTGAACTGGACCGAACTAATTGTTTATTTGGAAAGAAGCAGAAACCAAACCAAGGAATAGTTTGCAGAATGGTGAGGAAATATCCAGGGAGAGAATAAATGTATTAGATTGAGTTGGAGTTGTTTGAAGAATATGAGATGGGAATTAACCACAGGAAAATATACAAGGTGGGAAAAAAAAACTAGCAGAAGAAAGGAAACAACAATAACAATAATAACCACATGAGTAGAACTTGACATTATTCTCAATACCCACTGGACAGGAAATAATGGTGAAAGTGAAGTCTTCCTAGGAACAAACAAGGTTGACAAAATAGCACAATGAGCTGTTGTCCACCGGGTGTTACAGGGTATAGAGTAGGACATGAATATATAGAAACACACAGTTGGAGAAAATAAAAACTAGATCAGACTAGGTTCATCGACTGAACACCGTCTGCTTTAGTTCTGAAGGGTCTTACTGACAAAGACCAGGAGACATGGCATCAACACATAGGATTTGTCAGTAACACAAACCTAAGAGAGTCCCAGAGAGGCCATAAAATATAATCCAGAGACCTAACTAGCTAACACCATTCACAAGGCCAAAAGCAGGAAGAGCAGGACACCTGGGCTTTGTAAGCAGGACTTCTGTCTGATTCTGAACACGTTTCTTAACCTCACCCTGCTGTAGCCTCCACACTATGAAAAGAGACAAGGCCACCTCCTGGAAGACCTTTGTGAGAAATAGATAATCTAATACATGAGGTTCCTTGGGGAATTTCAGACCTGTGCATACTGCGTGGTAACTACTAAGGGTGATTAGAAATTAACTAGGACAGATAGGTAGCAGAATCAAAACTTTTAATTTCACTAAAACTCATCAGAGAAAATGTGTTGTCTTTCTTTACATTAGAACTCAGCATTTCTTTGGAGCCCTCACTCACTGATTATCAGGAGAATAAAATTAAATATCTGCTCCAAATTGACTCAATCCAAGCTATGGTTTAAACAAACATTTAAAAATATTCAGCCTGTCATTTGGGTAAAAAAATGATAAATTTCCTCAAAGTAGAATGTGCTTTAAGTAACTTTAATGTACTTAGAAGCAAAACATTAGAATAAAGAAATGACGTTGTCTACTAGTAACTTAATTTCATAGGAAAAGAAGAAGCAAACCAAAAATGATAGATAAGGTTACTATAATAAACTCACTAAAAATATACTTTCTCTCATTTCATCTCTCAATTTCTTTCAATTCTATAAAGTTACATGAAGTGAGAATTATAATGTATTGTTGAATTTATAACATATATAAATAAAATAGGAATAATCATTGTATCACAAAATGAGCACATTTAGAACTATATAGGGTAAAGTTCCTATATTATGTTGGAAGCTAATGTTAATATGGAGTACATATGGATAAGTTAATAAGTATATTGTAAGCCCTACAGAAACCACTAATATCTTTCTACTGTATATTTCCATTTATATGACATTAGAGAAAAGGCAAAACTGATCTATTCTGTTGTTGTTGTTGTTCTTTAGTTGGTCACTCATGTTCAACTCTTTGCAATCCCATGGACTGCAGCATGCCAGGCTTCCCCATCCTTCACTATTTCCCAGAGTCTGCTCAAACTCATGTCCAATGAATCAGTGATGCCAACCAGCCATCTTATCCTCTGTTATCCCCTTCTCCTCCTGCCTTCAATCTTTCCCAGCATCAGGGTCGTTTTCAATGGATTGACTCTTTGCATCAGGCAGCCAAAATATTGGAGCTTCAGCATCAGTCCTTCCAATGAATATTTAGGATTGGTTTCCTTTAGGATTGACTAGTTTGATCTCCTTACAGTCCAAGGGACTCACAAGAGTCTTCTCCATCACCACATTTGGAAAGCATCAGTTCTTTGGCACTCAGCCTTCTTTATGGTCCAACTCTCACATTTGTGCCTGACTACTGGAAAAACCATAGCTCTGACTATATGGACCTTTGTCAGCAAAGGGATGTCTCTGCTTTTTAACATGTTGTCTAGTTTGTCATGGCTTTTCTTCCAAGTATCAAACATCTTTTAATTTCACAGTTGCAGTCACCATTCACAATGACTTTACGGAAAGCAAAGTAGTAGCTTTCTAGATCTTGGAGTTTTGCAGTCAAAGACTTACCTTTGAGAAAGGCGTGAGAAACCTGTTGGGGATGCTAGAAGTGTTCCATTTCTTGATTACAGTGGTGCTTATAAAAGGGTATGCATTTGTCAAAACTCATCACTTTACAACTTAAATGAGAGTATTTTACTATATGCAAATTACACAATATAGTTGATTTAAAAACAATCTGACAGAGGTTCCCAAAGACAGATTAGATAAAGTAGGTCCTTGCCCTGAGTTTCCTTTTGTATATCATGAATCTTTCATATAGGTGCCAGTCTTTGTGAGCTCAGGCGGCCATAATAGAGGATCACAGGTAGGAGGGGTGGTAGTGAGTGAGGAGGGCTGTTTTGTTTGCAAGGGGATAACAAATTATGCTCAGAGAGTAAAATCATCTTTGCCAATATTTCATTTAACATATATTCACTGTGGGATTTATAAGTTCACAGACTAACAATATCTAGGATAATGTCTCAATAAGCTAAAAAAGAAATAATTTAGTATACTAAGTGATTTAATATATGTATGTGCTAAGTCTCTCAATTGTATCTGACTCTGCAGCCCCATGGACTATAGCCCACCATGCTCCTCTGTCCATGGGATCTTCTGGGCAAGAACATTGGAGTGGATTGCCATTTCTTCCTCCAGGGGATCTTTCTGATCCAGGGATCAAACCTCTGTCTCTTGATCAAATTCTGCATTGGCAGGTGAATTCTTTACCATTGTGCCATGTGGAAAGCCCTAAATAATAGGCTAATTCCACTATTTTTTTCCAGACAGAAAGTGAAAATGTTAGTCACTCAGTTGTGTCCAATTCTTTGCTACCCCATGGAACAGCCTACCAGGATCCTCTTTCCATGGAATTCTCCAGGCAAGAGTACTGGAGTGGGTTGCCATTTCCTTCTCCAGGGTATCTTCTCAACCCAGGGATCGAACTTGGATCTCCTGCACTGAAGCAGATTCTTTACCATTTGAGCCACCAGGGAAGCCCTTTATCCAGGCAAGGGAATAGAAATAAATCTGAATTTAATTTAAGGCATACCTTTTCTAGGAGTTTTGGTTTCATGGGAGAGGTGGCTTTTCCAACTGAGAGCTTATGTCTAGCTGCCAGAATATAAACAAAAGTCCCTGTTTCTAGCACACATTGCTAGGGAATGAGAACCGGGTGTTGGCGGGCACTGCTGAGCGAGTAGCCTGGTCTTGACAGGAACAAGTGTCTCAAGATCTTAGGAGAGCTAGACCAGCTAAGAATAGTTTTTTCTCCAAATGAAACTTCAATATTTATAGTCTAACTATGTCCCTTGCCCCAACTGCCTCTCCATGAGTTTTGAATGAGCAAGCACCCAGAAGCCCCTCAGCGGCTGGGCTACTGAGTGCGTGTCAGTAACAACAGGTGAGAGGATGACACTGACACAGATGACTTCATTCTTACAGCAGAAAAACTTCACTTCTAAAAACCAGTTCTTTCATCTTTGTCATAAACCAAGTGGATTAAAACAACTTTACCTGAGTCATAAACAGGCAGATTTGAAATCATAGCAAATCAGTACCCCACACCAGCTTCCACAGCAGACGCGGCTTTCTTACAGTTCTGGAGATCGGAAGGCCCAGCTTCCTGGCAGCGGCTCTCTTCCCGAGTGCAGGCTGCTGCCTTCTCCCTATATTCTCGCGGGGCAGAGAGAGCTCTGTTCTCTTCCTCTATTATAAGGGCACTAATCCATCAAGGGGATCCCATGCTCGTGACCTCATCTAAACCAGTTCACTTCCCAAAGTTCCCACCTTCTAACCCATCCCTCTCAGGGTTAGAACTTCAATATATAAATTTTGAGAGGACCCAAACATTCAGCCCAAAAGATGTAGAACAAGAGCTGGGATTTTGAGATCCCTAAGCATCCTCACAGGTATTCAGATCTGCTAGAGACCTAAATTACACCAAATACAGCAAGTGTTGGAGGACTTGAAAATGGATGAGAAGCTGTATTTCGAGCCCAGTGCCTCCAGGGAGAGCATGGGGCAGCCCTGGGAGGGTTTAGTCACCCAGATTAGGCTATGGCAGAAACAGGAGGGACTTTGTTCTTCCCCCTCACCTACTCTCCCCTCCTCCTCTTCCCCTTCCTACCTCTTTCTCCTTCTCTTTCCCCTCCCATCCTCTCCCCTCCCTCTCTCCTTACCTCACCCTTCCATTCAGTGGACACTTTGTCTTCTCTTTTTCCTTCTCCTCCCACTCAGGATCCTAAAACTGAAAGGTGTTCTTCGCATCTGGTGGCCACATTCCATATGGAGGGAAAGGAATCTGCTCTTGACAATCCTGGTGGCTTCTTCAGGACAAGAGAAGGCTCACCTGGAAACAGAGGGCTTTGGCTTGGTTGTGTCTGGCATTGGAGGCAAAACTGGACATTCCCACCCATCCTTGCCACTGCTTGTCATTTTGTATTTAAAAAAAACTAGCCATCAGCCTTGTACTAGGAATTCTGGCCAGAGAAATGAGGCAAGAAAATGAAACAAAAGGCACACAGAATGGAAATTTTCTGTATTTAAAAAATCCTAAGGAATCAAATAAAAAATTGACTAGACCTAATGAATGAGTTCCCCAAGGTCTCAGGATAAAAGTCACCAGCTTCCCAGGTGGAGCTAATGGTAAAGAATCTGCCTGCCAATGTGGGAGATGCAAGAGATGCAGATTTGACCCCTAGGTCAGGAAGATCTCCCAGAGGAGGAAATGGCAAGCCGGTGTTCTTGCCTTGAAAACTCTGAGGTCAGAGGAGCCTGGTGGGCTGCCGTCCGTGGGGTACAGAGAATCATACATGACTGAGCAACTAAGCAGCAGCACACTAGGCAACAGCAGCAATAGCCAACTCACAGTTAAATTAGGAAAATAATTCCATTTAGAGCAGCATCAAAAATAATCAAGTCTTCAGGGCTGTATTTAATGAAAGAAGTGTAAGACCTATACACTGAAAACTATAAAATGTCAAAATAAGTAAAGAAGACCTAGATAAATATATATCCTATATTCATGGATTAGAAGATTCAGTAATGTTAAGATGGTAATACTCCCCAAATTGCTTTATAGACTCAACACAATCCTCAATAAAATACCAGCTACCTTTTCAATAAATTGACCAGCTTATTCAAAAATCCAAAAGGAATTTCAAGGAATACAGTCCAGTCAAAACAATCTTGAGGAAAAAACCTTGGAGGATTCACATTTTTCAATTTCAAAACAATACAAGCCATAAGGCAGTGTGGTATGGGAAGATGGGAGGACATATAGATCAACAAACAGAATTGAGAACCCAGAAATAAACTCTTGATATGGTCTTGACTTTCAACCAGGGCACCAAGGCAATTTATTGGGAAATCAATAGTCTTATCAACAAATGATGCTGGGACAACTGGACAGTCTCATGCAAAAAAAAAAAAAAAAATTATTTGGACTATTTTATGCCAGACACAAAAATTAACTCTAAATTGATCATAAATGAAAATGCAGGAGCTAAACATGTAAAATTCTAGGAAAAAAGATAGGAGTAAACCTTCATGAACTTATGTTAGACAATGACTTTTTGATAAAACACCAAAAGCACAAACAACAAATTTTGCTTATTTTTAAGACAATAGTTTTCTTGGATTAGTCACATTTTAAGCCCCTATACTGATATTCAATATACTTATCCAAATATCAAGGCTGAAATATATCCTTGCACTCTAGTGGGAATTACACTGTTACTCTAGAAACCACAGCAGGATAGGAGTCTGTAGGTTGAGACTCTAATTCTGGCAGACTTGGTGAGACAATGAGAAAGACTCTATTCTAGGTGTATTGTCTACTTGTTTGTATATATTTTTTCTGGCCCTTGTTTACACAAGTAATCACTTAAGACAAAAATAAATGGTTTTACATTTAAATATCTTCAGAAGGCTGTTCATCACATTGAGGAGTTAGAAAGCTGTCTTCAGTTATTGGCCTGCCTTGTAATTTGAACAAATTTGAACCTGCATTCACTACAAAGGCTGGTTTGCCTTTCATTATCATTTTGATCTCTCATGGCGGGAAAAGCATTGCTGCAGCCTGCGAGCATTAGGATTTTTAATGTTTGCCTAAGGATGTTAGAGGTGGGGTATTGAATGACAACTCACAGACAAATATAGATAATTTAGCTGCTTCTTTCACAGTCTTGGGTTGTCTCATATCTATTGTTAATCACATACTTAGTGAAGCATATTCTTTCCTGGTAATTTGTCGTTGATGTTCAGTCTCTAAATCATGACTGACTCTTTGTGACCCCATGGACTACAGTATGCAAGGCTCCTTTGTCCATAAGATTATCCAGGCAAGAATATTACTTATATAGTATATTGACTTACAACACTGTAGAAGTTTAAAGTATACAGCACAATGATTTGATTTACGTACATCATAAAATGATTATCACAGTCATCTTCATGATTATGAAATAAATATGTCACAAGAAAAATATTTATCAATTGTAAAGGTGATATTGAAAAAGTAGAAATTGACATGTAAAAGATCAGGCTAAGATTTTTATGACTTCATTCTCTTATTCATTCCTAATTTTTTTATTTTGCTTTTATTTTGCTTTGCTTGCTTCAAAATTTTCTTTGCAGCCACTTCTCTCAGCTTTCTTAAACTTGAAGCGAGTTAGGGTCTGGCTCTGGATTAGTTTTTGGCTTAAGGTAACATTGTTGTGGGTCTGATCTCTTCAGACCACTCACTTAGCAATACTTTCTTACCATTCTCAAGTTCACTGCAGTAACACCCTTCATTTCCTTCAAGAATTTTCCTTTGCGTTTACAGCTTGTCTAACTATTTGGCTCAAGAGGCCTGGCTATTGGCCTATGTCGGCTTTGACATGCCTTCCTCATTTAGCTTAACATTTCTAACCGTTGAATTAAGAGGTGTGCAAAACTTTCTTTCACCTGAGCACTTAGGGTCTATTGAAGGGTTATTAATAGATCTACTTTCAATATTCTTGTGTCCTAGAAAATAGGGAGGCCTGAGAAAAGGAAGAAAGTCAGGGAAATGACCAGTCAGTATAGCCATCAGAAAATATACAATATTGAGGGATTAAATTCAGTTTTACCTTTGCTTGGTTTGTGGCTCCTCCAAACAGTTACAATAGTAACATCAAAGATTACTAGATTACTGATCACAGATACCCATAGCAACAACATAATGAAAAATATTTGAAATATTGTGAAAATTATAAAAATGTGACACAGAGACACAAAGTGAGTGCTGTTAGAAAATTAGTACTGACAGACTTCCTTGACACAGGGTTGCCATAAACCTTCAATTTGTTAAAAAAAATGCAATATCTGAAAAGCACAATAAAGTGAAGGGCAATAACATGAGATATGCCTGTAAATGCTCCTTCCTGTAAACTTACATAGTGTTGTATGTTGACAAGCTATGCTGACAATGTTTGTTTCATGAGGTCCTTGATGCCCTATGTCTTATTTATTGTTGCATTGAGAGGGTAACAGGCAGGAAGGCCAGGGGTCTCCAAACGGAGGAAACAGCCTGCAAGTGTCAGACATTTTATCTCTCTTAAGCGGCAGGAGGAAACAAACTAGAGATATTTTCTCCTTCTCTATACAAGTTTAAAAAGAGGTTTCTCTTAAAATTCTGTGTTGCTATAATGACACCTAGTTTCACTTGAAGTTAACCATTGCCTTTTTCTTATGGAAATGTTTATCTTAAGCTATGCTAATGTACTGTGCATTTACCCCAAACTCTGTCTTCAAGTCGGTTCCGCCTTTTGGGCCCAGAACCCAAACCAGTATGGCAATACTCCGATAATGTTCCTCTAATCTATGTAAATGAAACTATTTATATGGTGATCTGCCCTTCCTCAATATTCAAGTTAATCATTTTATGGCCCAAGATAAACCATTTAGAGCTAAGGTTATCCCAAAATACATCTTATGGGTGAGGGGCCTGGTGCCATTCTAAGTTTTGAGACATTCCTTTCTTTCATTAACAGACTGCTGGTGACTATATAACATCCAGCTAAAGACTAGCAGGCGGGTACTCTTTCTACCCCCTTCTGATGCCTATGTCAGAAGCTTTCTCTATCTCCTTTACACTTTAATAAAACTGTATTACATAAAAGCTCTGAGCGATTCAAGCCTCGTCTCTGGCCCCGGATTGAATTCTTCTCCTCCGGGGGCCAAGAATCCCGGCGTCATGATTTAACAACAACCTTTCAGCATCCTTGAAGTATCTAACAGAACTGCTTGACTCAGCAAATGATACATTAATCTTTTTTGCAATGAATAAACAGAAAAAAATAATGGAAAAAGTTGCCTTCTGTTGAAGCAAGAAACCATGCATTCATAAATAACAAAGGCAATAGGAGACAGCAAAAAATGACTTACTCATGTGCTGATACTCATGTACCAAACACATATGGTACATATTACATGTGGTTTTTTTTTTACCATGAGAAAGGGGGAAATTCATTTAATAAACACTCATTAACCATTTACTTACTATAAGACAGAATGCCAGGAATAAATCAGGCATGATTCCTGCCACTATGGAATGTAGTGGGAGGCACAAATCAATCACTTACCTTGTTCGACAAACACTCACTGAGTACCAGCATAGAAGACCAGCACTGAAGACTTATTCAGCTGATACGCTCTCACCTCAAGGAATTTATACTCTTGCAGTTTCAGTACTTATTACTGGCAAGTGCTTCATGCTAGAGCAAGATTTATGATGAACTTGATGTTTTGAAGAGTTGTACAGAGGACTTTGTTTTTTTATTAACATTAAGAATAAACCAAAGCAGGGATTCATTAGAATGGAGTCTGAGAGCAAAAAGAAACATAACTGCCAAGGGAATTGGAAGTGGGGGAGTTGGGCCAACACTGTTGCAGGGATTGTAAGGAGCTCATGTAGTGAAGTGCACGAAATGACTTCTGGGTCTTCAGGGCTATTGTGGATTCTGGGTTTGAGAAGAGCTGTGATAAAACAGTGTCTGGACATTTGTCTTCTTGTTTTATGCCCTGGGCTTCACACATGAGCAGTGTCCTGTGTGTGTGAAGTTGAGACATCATGATCCAGAAGAACTTGTTTGAAGCAAACAAAATAATAGCCCCTTAAAGAACATCCTGACCAGCTGCTGCTTGTGGTTATAAAACCTGAGTGGAATAAGCCTGGTAGATACAGGGTCTCAGAATTGGGGTGCTTGAGCAGCGGCCTACTGGTAAATGGATCTGCTATGGGACAAAGTCAATGCTTCTTTGCATGTCAGTGAAAGTCTCCATGACCCTGCCTTTGCCTCCAGCCTCATTTCTTATAGAAACAGACCATATTATAAGTTTTTACCATGATAACTTTCAATTATTTAGTTCTTGAAGATCACCATGCATTTTCTACCCTAGAAATTGACCAGATTTTTCCTGGAGCCACCCTCTTATAACCATGAAACTTTTATTTAACTTTTAAACTAAGTTTTGGGGTAACTCTTTTTTGTCAGTCTTTTTCTGACAACCTAAGGAAAAATCGGTGTTGCCAAATTTATGCATTCATTTTTATACTGTGTTGAATTATATAGTTGGCTTTGTGGTGTCTTTTTGTAACTGCTTGCTTACACATGCTCTTGGCTTGTGACCATAACAGTGATGATATATCCTATGTATTTTTATAATCTTAGCAAATCAGCACAAGGCCTGGATATCTAGAAATCTTTGTCATTTTTGTTGTATAAATGAATGAATGAGTCATGGCTTGGATGACCAATATTTTTCTTGGTTGGATG
The DNA here is from genome assembly GCA_006408675.1 of Madoqua kirkii. Taxonomy (NCBI): domain Eukaryota; kingdom Metazoa; phylum Chordata; class Mammalia; order Artiodactyla; family Bovidae; genus Madoqua; species Madoqua kirkii. The sequence goes on along the minus strand of SJYC01149010.1, from coordinate 31,413 downwards.
ATATATAGGATTCTTGGATGAGGCTGTTTATAAAAGTTCAGGGCACAATAGAGTTCCAGTACTTTGAGGAAATTCACTGATATTTTGAAAAACAGAATCGGCATGCAATAAAACTTTCACACCTCAGTGGAGAATTAATTCATTTTAAGTAGACAAACAGCATTATCAGAGTTATATTGCTTAATAATTTTGATTACTGTGACTCAATATATTAAAAAAGAATGATCTACAAAAGATTTATGGATAATTTCAAGGAAAAATAAGATGCCTTATTTTTGGAGAGGGATTTTTAGGGATCGCTAAAAAGTTTATCACACAAGGAAAAGATTGTAGTGGTACCACTTCTTGCTGTGTTGTAAGCAATCCAGCTTTAGTAATGTCCTATTTTTCTTACAGAAAATATAGGATCTCACATTGTGGGGCTAATGTCAATGCAGACAAATGATCAGCACGTAGGGAACATGTTGTTCTATGTACTTTAAGTAACTTCTCTCATTCCAGTGAATAAAGCAAAAAAAAAAAAAAAAAAAAATCAAGCTAGCACAGAGTATATCTGGAGACAAACAACTGAGTGGCAGTGCCAGAAACAGAAACTGGACAATGAAGCAATGACAGTGTCAAAAAAGTGCCCGTCCCACGGATACCATGCTGGACAACCATTCAGAAATGATTAGGAAGATCACATGGTTTTCCAGCCAAACATTTGCAAGCCTCTATCACATGTGAAATTTTTATCAAAACTGGTTTTATTGTGAAACCCTTGGAGACAGGGTCTCTGTACAGAGAAAATATGACCGAAGGATGACCTTCCCATCCCCCTGGAGACTTCTTAGTTCCAGACCAGATCTACATGTGGATCTGAGCACGCTGGCTGCCCCATAGCTCCCCCAGTCCTACAGGGGTTTCTGTTCCTAGGCCATTTACCAGCAGCACCGCATCCCTCATCCTGTCCATGCAGTTCTATGGAAACTTTATGGTATACGTAAATATTTTATTTATTTATTGGTTTTAGGCAAAATCAAAATGTCTTTGCTGTAAAAACACCTGGGTGAAGTCAGCTGTGTCTGGGTATGCATCCGTCTATGGACTCTTGAAGTCAAAATCTATTTCTCAGACCTTAGCCCTTCCCACTGGACACCTAATTTTGGACCTTCCACTGCCTCTGCACAGCTGTGTGGACACCTGGGCCATCATGTAGGGTCCCAGCTCCAAGGAAGGATGGGCTCACACATCTGTCATCATTCTGATGCCCATCTCAAATCATTTTAAGAAGAAATCAGGATACAGATGATAATAAAATATGTAGACCTTTCTGCATTATTTATATTTTAAAATAACTAATGCCATTCAAAATTATAAGTGAAGATGTGATCTTGAGTAAGCAATTTTATCTCTTAATGTTATTCTAGACATCACGTATATACAGTTTACCCTTGAACAATACATCTTTAAAATGCAGGTATCAACTTACATGTGACTTTTTCTCCCAAAGATACACTTGGTTGGTTGAATTTGTGGATGTGGATATTTCAGGTATGGAAGGCAGACTATGGAGTTATATCTGGATTTTGAATGCAGGAAGGGTTGGTGCCTCAGCCCCCATGTTGTTCAGGGGTCAACTGTACTGCATTTATTTATCACACAGTTATTTTAATATAGATATAAATTTATTAAATGCAAGCTTATAATTGACTGCAGCCATGAAATTAAAAGATGCTTGCTCTTTGGAAGGAAAGCTATGACAACTTAGTGTATTAAAACCAGGGACATCAGTTTGCCGACAAAGGTCCGTCTAGTCAAAGCAATGGCTTTTCCAATAGTCGTGTATGGATGTGAGAGTTGAACTATAAAGAAGGCTGAACATCAGAGAATTGATGCTTTCCAACTGTTGTGCTAAAGAAGACTCAAGAATCCCTTGGACTGCAAGGAGGTTAAACCAGTCAGTCCTAAAGGAAATCAACCCTGAATATGCATTCTAAGGACCGATGTTGAAGCTGAAGCAGCAACACTCTGCCCAGCTGATGCACAGAGCTGACTCACTGAAAAGACCCTGATGCTGGGAAAGACTGAAGGCAGGAGGAGAAGGGAATGACAGTGGATGAAATGGTTGGATGTCATCACTGACTCAATGGATATGAGTTGAGCAAACTCATGGTGAAAGACAGGGAAGCCTGGAGTGCAGCAGTCCTTGGGGTTGCAGAGTTACAAATGACTGAGCAACTGAACAGCAATAACAATTGATTATAGGATATTCTGGAAAAGGTGAACCTATAAGGACAGTAAGAATATCAGTAATTGGCAGTGGTTGGGGAAGAGTAGAAGGGATGAAGCCTAGTGAAGTTTTAGGACAGTAAAACTATATTATTTGATACTATAACGGTCAATACCTTGACATCACTGATTTGTTAAAACCCAGAAGTTTATCGCAAGAAGGGTGAATTTCAAAGTGGCCGTCAGGTTCTTACTGTTGGAGTGGGAATTTATAGGCAATTCAGCAAAGGCAGATAGAATGATTCATGTAGTAAAGAATTAAAGATGTCAGTATAAATTCATGTTTAGCTTAATAAAGATACAGATATTTACATATAGAGATATCTATAGATACATGTATATACATAGCAATATACAAACACACATTTCCTTGCTCCATCAGACATTAGAGTCTAGAAGCAGTGACACCCTAGAAGCAGCATCACCAAGATCTTGGCTTTATTTAAGAGCAAGTAATAAGAATCCAGTGAAACTAGATTTAAATAAAAGGTCTTGGGTAAAAAGAATAAATTCCAAGCCTTTGAGAGATTCAGTTAATATGTATTGGTATAAACACACCAGGAGGGTGAATACTTCACTGTGGGTTCTGCTCTGAAATCAGATGACCCGTCTTTTAATTACAGATTTTCTGTATTTTAGCTGTCTGTCCCTGAATCATGTGCAGAAACTCTTGAAGCCTCACTGCAAATTGAAGTCATAGCACTGCCTATGGGTTTGGCTGTTGTGAAGACCATAGGTGCATATGCTGGTATGCCAGACTCATCATCCCATTGTCACTGCCTTAGGGGCTGGATGACTATGATGAAAAAAACAAACAAACAGATAAATGACTCCTGCTCTGAAGGTCAGGTACTCTATAATATGCTTATTAATATTAAGTGCTATGGTCTGATGTTTCAACCCTCTTCAAATTCATATGTTGAAATCCTAATGTCCAATATGATGGTATTCAGGGGTGGGGCTTTTGAGAGGTGATGTGTCATGAGAATGGAGCCCTTAGGAACAGGGTTAATGCTTTTGTAAAAGAGATCTAGCACCTTCTACCATATGAGGGCAAAGAAAGCAGTCAGCAAACAGTCTGCAACCCAGACAGGGGTGCTTGTCAGAGCCTAGCCGTGCTGGCACCCTGATCTCAGACTTCCAGCCTCCAGAACCATGAGAAATAAATGCCTGTTCTTCAGCCCCCCAGTTTGTGGTATTTCATTACAGCAGCTCAAACAGACTAGGATGTTGAGTTTTAAAATTTATTAAATTCATTTTTTATTGTTTAATAAACGTTACCACTTGACCTAGTATTTGAATGCAACAGCTGTAAATTAATATTTATAGCATGGCTTGACAACGTGCAGTATGTAACTACATACTAAGTTGGTTTCACGATGATGAGTTTTGTTGTTTCCCACTGCAGGCATCCCACCCCGAGGGCAGGCGTGGAGTCTTCTTCCCAGGGCTCTCCCTCCACTGCCCTGCTGTGCTCCTGCCCTTCGGTTGGGAGTGAAGCAATGACAGGAGTTTCAGAGCAGCTCGCATCAGCGCAATGCTACTCCCAGAAGAAGAGGGGCTATCTTCTTAAATTTAGTTTTTATTTTATATTGGAGCATAGTTGGTTTATAACATTATGTTAGTTTCAGGTATACAGAAAAGTGATTCAGTTATAAATATCTATGTTGTTATTTAGTCACTCAGCAGTGTCCAACTCTTTGCAATCCCATGGACTGTAGCCCACCAGGTCCTCTGTCCATGGGATTTCCCAGGCAGGAGTACTGGAGTGAATTGCCATTTTCTTCTGCAAGGTATCTTCCTGACCCAGGATTGAGCCTGCAAATCCTGCATTAACAGGTGGAGTTTTTTTTTACCACTGAGTCTCCTGGAAAGCACATACATATACATATATCCATTCTTTTTCAGATTCTTCTCATATAGATTATTAAGAATATTGAGTAGAACACCTCTACTATACAGTAGGTGATTGCTGATTATTTATTTTATATATAATAGTGTGTATATGTTCATCTCAAACTTCTAATTTATCCCTCCTCTCCCTCCTTTCCTCTTAGGTAACCATAAACTTTTTTTTGAAGTCTGTGAGTCTATTTCATTACTGAATTGATTTGTATCATTTTTTAAAAGTGATAAGTGATATCATATGATATCTGTCTTTGTATGACTTACTTCATGTAGTATAATAATCTTTAGGTTCATCCATGTTGCTGCAAATGGCACTATTTCATTCTTTTTTAAGGCTGAGTTGTATTCTATTGTGTATATGTACCACATCTTCTTTATCCATTTCTCTGTCAATGGACGTTTAGCTTTCTTCTGTGTCTAGACTATTGTAAATAGTGCAGCAATGAACGCTGAGGTGCATGTATCTTTTTGAATCACAGTTTTCTCTGGGTATATGTCCAGGAGTTGGATTGATGGATCATATAGTAGCTCTAGTTTTAGTTTTGGAGGAACCCCATATTGTTCTTCATGATGACTGCACCAGCAGTGTAGGAGGGCTCCCTTTGCCGCACATTCTCTTCAGTTTGTATTGCTTGTAAACTTTTTGATGATGGCCATTCTGACTAGTGTGAAGTGATACATCATTTCTGCAGAGGAAACATTTTCCCAGAGTATTTAGAATCTTTCCATTTCAATTTGTTGCCAAATTTTATCAGTGTGTACTTTTCTGGACAACCCCTATCTCCAGGGGAAAATCCAAGCAGAGAGAGGCTTCAGCTTGCTCTTCTCAGGCCATGTACAACAATGCATGGTTGAGTCTGGTTATCATCACGATAGAGCCCACTGGCAGGAGTGTCCAGATCTCTTGACTTGCTGATTATGGAGGCAGCTCATTTCTTAGGTTATAGGATACTCAGCATTCATATATTCATACTGCTTCTCATTTCACATTAAAAATGTCAGCCTCCAAATGAACACACTCATTTTCAACTTAATGGAGAATCCCAAAGACTTCATGCAAAAAATCTAGTTGATAATCTGGCTTGGTTGAGATCCTACTCTGTCTTACTAGAATTTGGTCTTTAATGAGTTCTGAATAAATAGCCTTTGCTAGTTCTTATTTGCTTTGTCTTTGTTTGCCTCCACAAATGTGACACAGAACATCTTTCTGCTAGTCAAGACTCAAGCAAAGCCAAGACAAGACTCAAGACAAGAAAGCGGATTCACACTGTCAGAACTGGAGTCTCTATATGAGTTTCCCATTTGGGAAACTCATAAATAACTTTTGCCTTTCAGTTTCTATCACTTGCTACTCAAAATCTCAATGTTGATATAGAAATTAAAATTGGGCTTTGAGACTTCCCTGGTCTTAGTCCAGTGGCTAAGACTCTGTGCTCCCAAAGCAGGGGGACTGAGTTTGTTCCTTGGTCAGAGAACTTGATCCTGCATGCCACAACTAAAAGTTCACATGCCATAATTAAAGATCCTTTGTCCCATCACTAAGGCCTAGGTAGCCAAATAAATTAATAAAAGTATTTAAAATGGGCTTTGGAGATATTCTCATAGTAAACTATAAAATGTCAAGCTAACTGAATGGAGAATACAGACCAGGGGCAGTAAAGACCCTGTTTCTTCTAGTTGTGGAACAGACTGAAGCATTGTACCATGTGTCAAAGCGCTGCTGCTTTTAGGAATGTGCTGGAAACATTCAGGATGTTAGTGTGAAGGTAAACTGTGCCAGAAATTAGGAGATGATTGTACTCAAGTAATTGCAATACGGATAATAATCAATAATAAAAAAGGAAGATTTTAAGGCAGGCAAGGCTAGAGTCATCTGTGAGTCTTATCAGAATCATGAGGAAGCATTACTATGAACAAATTTAGTGGAGGTGATAGGGTTCCAGTTGAGCTATTTCACATCCTAAAAGATGATGCTGTGAAAGTGCTTCCTTTAATATGCCAGCAAATTTGGAAAACTCAGCAGTGGCCACAGGGCTGGAAAAAGTCAGTTTTTATTCCAATCCCAAAGAAAGACAATGCCAAAGAATGTTCAAACTACCATGCAATTTTGCTCATCTCACACACATTAGCAAAGTAATGGTCAAAATTCTCCAAGTTAGGCTTCAACAGTACATGAACCATGAACTTCCAGATGTTCAAGCTGGATTTAGAAAAGGCAGAGGAACCAGAGATCAAATTGCCAATATCCATTGGATCATTGAAAAAGCGAGAGATCCAGAAAATAATCTACTTCTCCTTCACTGACTAAACTAAAGCCTTTGACTGTGTGGATCACAACAAACTGGAAAATTCTTAAATAGAAGGGAATACCAGACCACCTGACCTGCCTCCTGAGAAATCTGTATGCAGGTCAAGAAGCAGCAATTAGAACCAGACATGGAACAATAGACTGATTCCAATATGAGAAAGGAGTATATCATGGCTGTATATTCTCACCTTGCTTACTTAACTTATATGCACAGTACATCATGAGAAATGCTGGATTGGGTGAAACACAAGCTGGAATCAAGGTTGCCGGCAGAAATATCAATAACCTCAGATATGCAGATGACACCACCGTTATGACAGAAAGTGAAGAAGAACTAAAGAGCCTCTTGATGAAAGTGGAAGAGGAGAGTGAAAAAGTTGGCTTAAAGCTCAACATTCAGAAAACTAAGATCATGGCATCCAGTCCAATCATTTCATGGCAAATAGATGGGGAAAATGTGGAAACAGTGAGAGACGTTATCTTTTTGGGCTCCCAAATCACAACAGATGGTGACTGCAACCATGAAATGAAAAGATGCTTGCTCCTTGGAAGGAAAGTCATGATCAACCTAGACAGCATATTAGAAAGCAGAGACATTACTTTGCTAACAAAGTTTCATCTAGTCAAAGCATGGTTTGTCCAGTAGTCATGTATGGATGTGAATTTGGACTATAAAGAAAGCTGAGTGCCAAAGAATTGATGCTTTTGAACTGTGATGTTGGAGAAGACTCTTGAGAGTCCCTTGGACTGCAAGGAGATCCAACCAGTCCATCCTAAAGGAGATCAGTCCTGAATATTCATTAAAAAGACTGATGTTGAAGCTGAAACTCCAATACCTTGGCCACCTGATGCGAAAAACTGACTCACTAGAAAAGGCTCTGATGATGGAAGAGATTGAAGGCAGGAGGAAAGGGGGATGACAGAGGATGAGATGGTTGGATGGCATCACTGACTCAATGGACATGAGTTTGAGCAAGCTCAGAACTAAAGAGCCTCTTGATGAAAGTGGAAGAGGAGAGTGAAAAAGTTGGCTTAAAGCTCAACATTCAGAAAACTAAGATCATGGCATCCAGTCCAATCATTTCATGGCAAATAGATGGGGAAAATGTGGAAACAGTGAGAGACGTTATCTTTTTGGGCTCCCAAATCACAACAGATGGTGACTGCAACCATGAAATGAAAAGATGCTTGCTCCTTGGAAGGAAAGTCATGATCAACCTAGACAGCATATTAGAAAGCAGAGACATTACTTTGCTAACAAAGTTTCATCTAGTCAAAGCATGGTTTGTCCAGTAGTCATGTATGGATGTGAATTTGGACTATAAAGAAAGCTGAGTGCCAAAGAATTGATGCTTTTGAACTGTGATGTTGGAGAAGACTCTTGAGAGTCCCTTGGACTGCAAGGAGATCCAACCAGTCCATCCTAAAGGAGATCAGTCCTGAATATTCATTAAAAAGACTGATGTTGAAGCTGAAACTCCAATACCTTGGCCACCTGATGCGAAAAACTGACTCACTAGAAAATGCTCTGATGATGGAAAAGATTGAAGGCAGGAGGAAAGGGGGATGACAGAGGATGAGATGGTTGGATGGTATCACTGACTTGATGGGCATGAATTTCAGTAAGCTCTGGGAGTTGGTGATGGACAGGGAAGCCTGGCATGCTACAGTCCTGTGGTTGCAAAGAGTCAGACATGACTGAATGACTGAACTGAACTGAATATCTACATGACAGCATGTGGAGAGAAGGGGAAGAAGGAGAAGGAGGAGAAAAGGGAAGGGACAGGAGGACAGGACAAGAGAGGAGAGGAAGCAAGGCCAGAGAGTGGGAGGGGAGGGGAAAGAACCAAAGAACAATTTTCCTAGAGGCCATGAAAAATATGCTTTTGCATTTATTTGGCTTCAGTTGGTTTGCAAAACGATTCCCATGCCTTCTAATGAGGGGCAGGGTGACTTACATTAAGCTTCATCCTGCCCCAGAGGCTGAGAAGGAGTTTGGCTTTCCTGAGCAAGTAGGCTCCGTGGTGGCAGGGTCCATACCTGAACAACTAAAGAAGAAAATGAAAACTGTCCTAACATTTTGTCTTTCTAGACAGTTTTAAAACTTGTACATGTTAAATAATTCAACTTTAAAACTCTGTCATCAACCACCTAGAAGGATTTTGAATAGGAAAAGAGGCCATGCCTAGTTTCCCATTTTCAGAGGAAGTCCCTCTAGCACTGTTACAGATGGAAGCATTTCAATTTCCAAATATAGCCAGTTGTTATTATTCACACATGGGGTGATCCATGGGACTCTGGGACACACAGATTTTTCTCGTGAAACAATAGATGTTGCCTAAGGCTTCTCAAGTCTAACCACATTTATTTTGTTGTAACAAATTAAGAGGAAGAAAAAAACCTGTAAATAATCAAATCCTTGCAAAATACTTTGGTTAATTTTAGACTCCGTTGTTAAATGTTTCCTTATATCTATTTAAAAATTATAAAGGACACAATAATATTATTAGACTGTGTTATTTAGATTTTTTAATAAAAGCATTTTTATCATGAAAATGAATATTTTCTTATTTTTTTGTACATTCACTAGTTTAGAAAACTAGCAAATGACCAGCATCAACAATTAAAATAAAGATATCTCTTTACTGATATCTCTAATACTTTGGCTACTTGATGCAAAGAACTGATCAGTTCTGGAAAAAACTGATGCTGGGAAAAATTGAAGATAGGAGGAGAAGGAGAGGTAGAGGATGAATTGGTTGGTTGGCATCACTGACTTAATGGACATGAGTTTAAGTAAGTTCCAGGAGTTGGCAATGGACAAGGAAGCCTGGTGGGCTGCAGTCCATGGGGTCTCAAAGAGTCAGACATGACTGAGTGACTGAACTGAAAAATAAAAGAAAAAAAATTCTTGAAAACAATTGGAAAATAATTTCAAATCTCTATTATCAATGAAAACTTGAAAAAAAAAAAGTCAGTCATGTCCGACTCTTTCTGACCCCATAGACTGTAGCCTGCTAGGCTCCTCTGTCCATGGAATTCTCTAGGCAGGAATACTAAAACTTATTTTTGTGGCTGTATCTTGTGAAGTAGCAGATTCCACTATAAGCAGTAAGGCATGTACATATAATATATAATAAAGCACAGCATGAAGTTGAGACCTTTAAGTTGTGTATAGTTAGCAAAAATTATTTCCATGTTTATCTTATTTGGAGGCCATAGTATGTTTATCTTTTTTCCCTCCCTCACAGATGTGTGCATTCACGATGTACATAAAACAGATGGAAAATAAAAATAAACGCTGAGTTTCTGGTTTTGTGCTATGTGTCAAATTGCTCCCAGATGCGCTTGCAGGCCTCAGCTGGCTTTCCCCAGAATGAGTATGGTAGTTTACTGTCATCAGCATGCTTTGTGTTGAGGATCCTCCAAAACACCTCCCATCTTCCTTCTCTTGCTCCTGAGAAGAAAAGTCTCTTCCCCCTTCTCTATATCATCCAAGATTGCTTCTGAAATTCTGTTAAATTTGTTATCTTAAAGAAGCATGAAGTTTAGCATTTCTAGATCATCTGTAATTTGTCAGGGACCTCAGTAACTGAAGGGATTTTAGAGACAAAATAAATACAGCACATGTCCTCCAGGACGTCACAGACTGGGGGTGGGGGGTGTCTTGGTGCACAGAGTAAGTGTTGTGAGCTAGGAGGATCCTGGAGATTGTATCCTGAGTCATAAGAGTCAATGGAGGGTTTTATTTCTGAGCAAAGATGAGATAAAGTAAGAAGCCAAGTTCAGAGAGAAATGTAGAAAATATTCACCCCTTCTTTTGCTCCTGAGAAGAATAGTCTCTGCCCCCTTCTCTGTATCATACAAGATTGTTTCTAAAATTCTTTTAAATTTGTTACCTTAAAGAAGCATTAAGTTTAACATTTCTAAATCATATGTAATTTTTCAGGTCTTCAGTAGCTACACAGAAGAACTATACAAAAAAAGATCTTCATGATCCAGACAACTACAGCCAGACATCCTAGAATGCGAAGTCAAGTGGACCTTAGGAAGCATCACTATGAGCAAAGCTAGTGGAGGTGATGTAATTCCAGTTGAGCTATTTCAAATCCTAAAAGATGATGCTGTGAATGTGCTGCACTCAATATAACAGCAAATTTGGAAACTCACCAGTGACCACAGGACTGGAGAAGGTCAGTTTTCATTCCAATCCCAAAGAAAGACAATGCCAAAGAATGCTCAAACTATTGCACAATTGTACTCATCTTACATGCTAGCAAAATAATGCTCAAAATTCTCCAAATCAGGCTTCAACAGTATGTGAAAATGAACTTCCAGATATTCAAGCTGGTTTTAGCAAAGGCAGAGGAACCAGAGATCAAATTGCTAACATTTGTTGGATCATTGAAAAAGCAAGAGAGTTCCTGAAAAACATATACTTCTGCTTTATTAACTCTACCAAAGCCTTTGACTCTGTGGATCACAATAAGCTGTGGAAAATTCTGAAAGAGATGGGAATACCACACCACCTGACCTGCCTCTTGAGAAATCTCTATGCAGGTCAGGAAGCAACATCATTTGAACTGGACATGGAACAACAAACTGGTTCCAAATAGGGAAAGGAGTACGTCAAGGCTATATATTGTCACCCTGCTTATTTAACTTATATGCAGAGTACACCATGCAAAATGCTGGACTGGATGAAGCACAAGCTGAAATCAAGATTGCTGGGAGAAATATAAAAATCCTCATATATGTAGATAACACCACCCTTATGGCAGAAAGCAAAGAAGAACTAAAGAGCCTCTTGGTGAAAGTGAAAGGGGAGAGTGAAAAAGTTGGCTTAACACTCAACATTCAGAAAATTAAGATCATGGCATCCAGTCCCATCACTTCATGGGAAATAGATGGGGGAACAGTAGCTGACTTTATTTTTCTGGGCTCAAAAATCACCACAGATGGTGACGTTGCAGCTATGAAATTAAAAGACGCTTGTTCCTTGGAAGAAAAGTTATGACCAACCTAGACAGCATATCAAAAAGCAGAGACATTACTTTGCCAACAAAGCACCATCTAGTCAAAGCTATGGTTTTTCCAGTAGTCATCTATGGATGTGAAAGTTGGACTATAAAGAAAGCTGAGTGCCGAAGAACTGATGCTTTTGAACTGTGGTGTTGGAGAAGACTCTAGAGAGTCCCTTGGAGCAAGGAGAACCAACCAGTCCATCTTAAAGGAAATCATTCCTGAATATTCATTGGAAGGATTGATGCAGGAGCTGAAACTCCATAATTCACCCATACATTCAACAGATATTAGGGATAAGTGTGGACTATTTAGTCAGAGAGAATATTTTTCTGAGACTGGGAAGCTCAGTGACACTGGGAGGAACATTGAAGACACATATTGAGGGGCTAACAGTCCAGCTGGGAAACCTTGGTTTAAAATAACAGACAATAGGAGACAGTCCAATGGTTGTGTGCGTAATTGGCTATGGAGGACCCAGAGAGTGAAGATAAGAAATGTGGAGTAAGAGGAAGATCTTCATAGAAGAAATGTCCAGTAAGAAGAACATTTATGGATCAGGAAGATTATTTTACTGAAAGACACTAGGGCCTAAAGATGTTGCACTTAGGGTAATTGGTCAAAATAGCAAACTGATTGATGGCTATTGTGGAAAAATACAACTTTCTCTACTACTATTTGTTTTATTTCATTAATTACTTTATTCCACCTTTATCTTTTGAATGTCGACTAAGTGCTAATGATGCTTTTGAACTGTGGTGTTGGAGAAGACTCTAGAGAGTCCCTTGGAGCAAGGAGAACCAACCAGTCCATCTTAAAGGAAATCATTCCTGAATATTCATTGGAAGGATTGATGCAGGAGCTGAAACTCCATAATTCACCCATACATTCAACAGATATTAGGGATAAGTGTGGACTATTTAGTCAGAGAGAATATTTTTCTGAGACTGGGAAGCTCAGTGACACTGGGAGGAACATTGAAGACACATATTGAGGGGCTAACAGTCCAGCTGGGAAACCTTGGTTTAAAATAACAGACAATAGGAGACAGTCCAATGGTTGTGTGCGTAATTGGCTATGGAGGACCCAGAGAGTGAAGATAAGAAATGTGGAGTAAGAGGAAGATCTTCATAGAAGAAATGTCCAGTAAGAAGAACATTTATGGATCAGGAAGATTATTTTACTGAAAGACACTAGGGCCTAAAGATGTTGCACTTAGGGTAATTGGTCAAAATAGCAAACTGATTGATGGCTATTGTGGAAAAATACAACTTTCTCTACTACTATTTGTTTTATTTCATTAATTACTTTATTCCACCTTTATCTTTTGAATGTCGACTAAGTGCTAGAGCCTATGTTGCTGAAACTTGGCCTCTGTTCACCAGCACCAAATAGAAATGCAGAGACATAGTTTTGGATGAAATAGAAAACAGTAGCTTTTCATTACTTCGCCAAGCAAAGGGAGGCACAGCTGGCTAATGCACTCAAGACTGTGTGGCCCACCCTGGAAGGGGTAGTGAGGAGTCTTACAGTGCAGGGCATGGTTAGCTCATGGACATTCTTCTGACTGGTTGATGGTGAAGTAATTGGGAATCAACATCATCAGACTTCTGGTTCCAACCTGTCTGGGATCTACATGTTTCTGGGCAGCACAGTTAAGTTATTTCACCTGTTGTGGGTTTCAATATCTGCAAAACAACTCAAAAGACATAGCTTTAGAATATCACCTATAGTCTTTGAGTAAGAATTAAAGGTCCTTGACTTCTTTAATGGCCAAAGTATTATTTTGTCTTGCTTGACTGTTTTCCAATCTGCATTTTCTCATTTATCTGATTAAATTTATTCTTTGACTAAAGTATTTCTACAGACCAAAGACAGGGCAGAAGACATGGAGGGAGGTGTCTATTCTGGGAAAGTCTCATAGTGTCCTGCTCAGTTACAACTGTTCCAGGCCTTAGGCATGGCAATAGACAAAAGAGACTACCTGCTTTCATAAAATGAATTTTAGGCAGGAAGAAAATATGAAAATAGGAGTTGATATAAAAATATTTTGCATTTGTTATTTCATCAGCTAGAAAGAGGAATTAAAAGAAATGAATTAGTACTCACCAGACACTAATTAGGGGTCTTCTCTGATAGCTCAGTTGTTAAAGAATTCACCTGCAATGCAGGAGACCTTCGTTCGATTCCTGGATCAGGAAGATCCGCTGGAGAATGGTTAGGCTACTCACTCCAGTTTCTTGGGCTTCCCTTGTGGCTCAGCTAATAAAGAATCCAACTGCAATGCGGGAGACCTGGGTTTGATCCCTGAGTTGGGAAGATCCCCTGGAAAAGGGAACGGCTACCCACTCCAGTATTCTGGCCTGGAGAATTCCCTGGACTGTATAGTCCATGGGGGTGACAAAGACTTGGACGTGACTGAGCAACTTTCACTTCACTCAGAGACACTAATTATATGCCAGCCCTAGTGACTTTAAGTTATTGCAGTTAATATTCAGTACATCTAAGGTATAGGTGCTATTATCATGACTTACCAAGTGACTCAATGGATAAGGAATCTGCCTTCAATGCAGGAGATGCAGGTTTGATCCCTGGGTTGGGAAAATCCCCTAGAGAAGGGCATGACAACCCACTTCAATATTCTTGCCTGGAGAATCCCATGAACAGAGGAGCCTGGCAGACTACAGTTCATAGGGTCACAAAGAGTCAGACGTGACTAAAGTGACTGAGCATGCATGCATCCTGACTTATAGTAGAAGAAATTAAACTAAGCCTCAGATAGGAGTATTAATCTAGAAACCAGTATCACTGAGAGAAAGTTCATCAGGGTTACAGGATATAAGATCAACATAATACGGTAAGGGAGCAAGAAAGCACCACTTATAATGGAAACAGAACTGTGAGTTAACCCCAAAATAAGGAAACACAAGGTTTGCAAAAACATTACAGAGAAAATTGAAAATATGTTACTAAGTATATTAAAGAATATTTTTAATATCATGATAGTCCATATTCAGGTACTGCTAAGTCACTTCAGCCACGTCTGACTCCGTCGACCCCATAGACGGCAGCCCACCTGGCTCCGCCGTCCCTGGGATTATCCAGGCAAGAACACTGGAGTGGGTTGCCATTTCCTTCTCCAGTGCATGTGAAAGTCAAGTCGCTCAATTGTGTCCGACTCTTAGTGACCCCATGGACTGCAGCCTACCAAGTTCCTCCATCCATGGGATTTTCCAGGCAAGAGTATGGGAGTGGGGTGCCATTGCCTTCTCCGATATTCAAGTACAGTAAGAGCCAAAGTCACAAAGATATTCAGTTCAGTTCAGTTCAGTCGCTCAGTCATGTCCAAGGACTCTTTGTGACCCCGTGAATTGCAGCACACCAGGCCTCCCTGTTCATCACCAACTCTCACAGTTCACTCAGATTCACATCCATCAAGTCAGTGATGCCATCCAGCCATCTCATCCTTGGTCGTTCTCTTCTCCTCCTGCCCCCAATCCCTCCCAGCATCAGTCTTTTCCAATGAGTCAACTCTTCACATGAGGTGGCCAAAGTACTGAAGTTTCAACTTTAGCATCATTCCTTCAAAGAAATCCCAGGGTTGATCTTCAGAATGGACTGGTTGGATCTCCTTGCAGTCCAAGGGACTCTTAAGAGTCTTCTCCAATACCACAGTTCAAAAGCATCAATTCTTTGGTGCTCAGCCTTCTTCACAGTCCAATTCTCACATCTATACATGACCACTGGAAAAACCATAGCCTTGACTAGATGGACCTTAGTTGGCAAAGTAATGTCTCTGCTTTTGAATATGCTATCTAGGTTGATCATAATTTTTCTTCCAAGGCTGGTGCCTAATTCATTTGTAAAGGGCTTCCCTGGTGACCCAGTGGTAAAAAATCCTCCTGCCAGTGCAAGAGACCAGGGTTTGATACCTGAGTTGGGAAGATATCCTGGAGGAGGAAATGACAACTCACTCCAGTATTCTTGCCTGGGAAATCTTATGGACAGAGGACCCTGGCAGTCTACAGATCCATGGGGTTGCAAAAAA
The DNA here is from genome assembly GCA_006408675.1 of Madoqua kirkii. Classification (NCBI taxonomy): domain Eukaryota; kingdom Metazoa; phylum Chordata; class Mammalia; order Artiodactyla; family Bovidae; genus Madoqua; species Madoqua kirkii. Next base: position 15,856 of record SJYC01149010.1, on the reverse strand, counting down.
GCCTGACCCAACTTAGCAGCTAAACAACAACAGCAACAAAAATCCACCTATGATCCAGAATCAGTACACATGCATTCTAAAACATGCTTAGAACAGCAAAATGCCTAGAAGAGAGCTAAAGTTTAAAAAAAGGTTGAACAAGGAAGGTGGACTTAATCTGATATACATCAAGATAATTTTGAGGCCATAATAAAATTAACTGATACATGTAGAGATTGACACGTGAATCAATGAAACAGAATCAAGAAAAAGAGATTTTATAAATTAAATTGGTTATAATTGAGTTTGATATTAGACTTTTTAAAGCTGCAATCAGGTACATTTACTGGGAAAAATAAAAATTTTGAACATGAAGTGTTATACGTAAGAAAGATTCATGAAGAATCAAAGATTTTTACACACTAAAAGCTTTCATAGAGTGCATATAATATATTTCATGATCTTCTATAATGGAAAGGATGCCTTAGTTCAAGTATGAAAAGCAGAACTCATAAAGAAAGAGAAGGGAAATTTAGTCTAGACCAAAAACTTATATTTTTTGAAAAATACCCTATGAAGAAAGTGAAAAGTAGTATGTAGTATGTACCAGTTGGGGAAAAGATATTTGCAACATATATAATAAACTGATCAACTTCTAAAAGATCCTCAGTTTTTCTAGTAATCAGGGACATAGAAACTCAGCCAGTGTTTAGAAACCTTTTCCCACAAATCAGACAGAAATACAAAAATATGATACTACCAAATGCTGCTGAACATAGGGCACTTATTCTTCTTGCTTGAGGGCCCATAGTGTGGTCCAGCTTTGGAGAGCAATTTAGAACTATCCAGGAAGTTTGGAGGGCACATACTCTGCATCAGTGACATAGAGACATCCTGCAGTGAGTCTTGCCCACAGCAGCACTGATGTGACATTGTCTGTAAACCATAAACCTTGGGAATAATCCAAATGACCATCAGTGGAGAATGGTTCTGTGTTCAGTACTAAGAAAGCACTAGGCTCCTTAATGCCCCTCTGCTTATCCATCTTGTGACATTTATTTCCTTGTGTCCAGAGCCATGTTGTTGAAGGAAGGTCCAGCTCCCAGGGTCAGTGTGGGGTGGCTTGGCAGGACTTTACACCCAGAGTAGTCATTGCTTCCTTCAGGGTAAGGAGTCTGACTACTGTGATACTGCCCACTAGATGGTTTTGTGTTTTGGTAAGCAGGTGGCGGGATGCTGGGTATGTGGAAGAGAGAAGATAATGAACTCAGCTTGAAAGTGTTGCTCTTGATGGGCCCATGCATCTCATGAGAGATTTTCAATAAGCCTTTGGGTCTGTGGGTTTGAAGCTCAACAGAAGATCCTGAGACACAATCTAAATGGAACCACTAACACAAGGTGGGGGCAAGTATAGATGGTTGTCAGAAGTCATAGTTTGAAAACCATTGCCAGACATATTAACTTTTGTGTTTGTGTCCTGATGAAAAGGTTTGTGCAATTTTGACAAGCCTTTGGGTTTTACCCTTTTGGCCACAGACTAATAATCTTTGGCCACCTGATGCAAAGAACTGACTCTAGCCCACCAGGTTCTTCTGTCCATGAGATTCTCCAGGCAAGAATACTGGAGTGAGTTGCCATTTCCTCCTCCAGGGGATCTTCCTGACCCAAGGATCAAACCTGAGTCTCTTGCATCTTCTCCATTAGCAGGCATTAGCAGGCAGACTGCTTACCACTGCACCACTTGGGAAGCCCAATTATCACCAAAACTTCAGGTATTTATCAGTTTCTTGAACATGAAAGTTAGTTGCTCAGTCTTGTCTTACTCTTTGCAACCCCATGGACTGTAGCCTTCTGTCCATGGGACTCTTTAGGCAAGAATACTGGAGTGGGTTGCCTTTCCCTTCTTCAGTGGATCTTGCCAACCACAGGAATCAAGCAAGCAGATTCTTTACCATCTGACTACCAAGGAAGACCATCAGTTCCTTAGGTGTAGATCTCCAAAATAATTCTCTAGAAAAAACTCAAATAATAGATTACTGACAGAGGCCAGTGCAATACCTCATCTGTTGTAAACTTGAGAATAGAAAAATTTTGATAGAGATTAAAAGAAGCCTATTCAAACACTCCCTGGTTTAGTACTGCACCCCAGAAGACTTGTTTGATATAATTCCAAGAGCTTTGTTCACGCACACCAAGGGCTCCCTTTGTGGCGGTGTCTCAGGACAAGTGGAGCATATTGAGAAAAGACCCAGGTAGTGGAAAGAGCCCAGGTTTGGGAATCAGACAATGCAGCTTCCAACTCCACCTGGCCAGGTACCCATGCATGAATCACTTTCTTTCCACAAGACTCATAGATCAAGAGTTAGAGTTATATGAATTTCAGGAACTAGATCTTAATGTGTCTGTCTTCCTTCTTCTTAACAAATAGTGATGAAAACTCTGCTCCACTGTGGGCTGGATATTGTAATCGGTATTTTCTTATATGATGGATGATGTGATTAGATTTTCCCTCTCTCCAGCTCTTCTTTCTCTTTTCCCCTCTCCTTCTTCTTTCTTGAGAAATGAAATATCACATACAGAGGAAATAATCAATTCACGATGCTTTCTTTAGTTACCTGGGCTTCCAGAAGAAACCCAAAGGATAGTTGCCAACCATCTGATCTCAGGTGTCTTACATTCCTGAGAGTCACAAACTGAAATAAACTCAAGGCTGAATCCCTTCCTTCCAGTCATCCCAAGATCCTGGGTTGAGGAGACACTATTTTGAGGCTAAACATCTTAAATTAAGTGCTTTTGAGCCATTCATACTTTATTCCATTAAAATAACATCCTCAGCTAAGGGCATCCTGAAGGAAGGTACATGCAAACATAACCTCTGATTACAGGAGACACTATTGTCTAGTCTTCCAGCTCTTCAGTTTTTTTTCATAAGTGATATATTCATTCAAACATATAGATTTTCATGACAGGACCCAAAATGGAGAGTTCTTTGAGGCAATCTAAGTTTGTTGGTGCCATCTCATTCTCTGTCGTCCCCTTCTCCTCCTGCCCTCAATCCCTCCCAGCATCAGAGTCTTTTCCAATGAGTCAACTCTTCACATGAGGTGGCCAAAGTTACTGGAGTTTCAGCTTTAGCATCATTCCTTCCAAAGAAATCCCAGGGCTGATCTCCTTCAGAATGGACTGGTTGGATCTCCTTGCAGTCCAAGGGACTCTCAAGAGTCTTCTCCAAAGCCACAGTTCAAATGCATCAATTCTTCTGCACTCGCCTTCTTCACAGTCCAACTCTCACATCCATACATGACCACTGGAAAAACCATAGCCTCGACTAGACGGACCTTAATAGGCAAAGTAATGTCTCTGCTTTTGAATATACTATCTAGGTTGGTCATAACTTTTCTTCCAAGGAGTAAGCTTCTTTTATTTTCATGGCTGCAGCCACCATCTGCAGTGATTTTGGAGCCCCCCAAAATAAAATATGACACTGTTTCCACTGTTTCCCCATCTATTTCCCATGAAGTGATGGGACCCGATGCCATGATCTTCGTTTTCTGAGTGTTGGGCTTTAAGTTTGTTGGTAAAGTAGGGCAAATATAAATATTTATATATTAAGTGTATGTGATATATATCTTAATATTTATTAATACTTATTAAAGTGGGCTTACTGGGTGGCTCAGTAGTAAAGAATCTTACTTTAATGGGGGAGACACAAGAGATGTAGATTCTATCCCTAGGTTGGGAAGAGCCCCTGAGGTAGGTCATGGCAACCCACTCCAGTATTCTTGCCTGAAGAGTCTCATGGACAGAGGAGCCTGGTGGGCTACAGTCTTTAGGGTCACAGAGTTGGACACAGCTTAGTGACTGAAAGTGCATGCACACACAATACTTATAAGAAGTAAAGTCCCTGATTTCACTTCATATTTTTACAGAAATTCATCCAAATAAAGTATACAGAGCAATGGGAATATTCAAATATACAACATATCATCCTCATTCTTGATGCTATTAAAATAAAAAGTAAAAACAGTTATTGTTTAGCATATATCCTAAGTGCCAGACACTGTGCAAAGTGCTTTGTCTCTGCCATTATTTATCCCACACAACTTGTATGCAGGAGAATATTTTTATTACTACTGTCAAAGAAGAGGTCCTTGGGTCAGGTGTACAGATGTAAATATAGAATGCCAACTTACATGTTTTTCTGTTTATTTATTTTTTGCTTTCCATTTTGAAAATACTTAATTGAAGCTTAGTTGATTTACAATGTGTGTGTTTCTGCTCTACAGCAAAGTGATTCAGTTTTACATACATATACATTCCTTTTTATATTCTTTTCCATTATGGTTTATCACAAGATATTGAATATAGTTACTTATGCCATACAGAAGGACCTTGCTGTTTACCTATTCTACATATAATAGTTTTCATATGCTAACTCAGACTCTCAATCCATCCCTCCCTTAGCACCCACCTTAAATTTGAATTTCAGATAAACAACAGATCATATTTCATATAAGAATGCCCCACACATTGGGGATATACTGATAAAAAACTATTTTCATTGGTCTGAGATTTAAATTTACCTGGAATCTTGTATCTCATCTGGCAATCTACACTCAAAACTGCAATTTGAGTTTCTGTCACCTACATCACCCAACATGCTAGTGAAAAACTGAGATTTGACCTGTTTGATTCTAAAGCCCATTCTTTATTACTTTCAAGTCTATTTCCCTTTAAAATGGAAATAAGTCTATACAAATCTGAAATCTAAATAGAGGAAAAAGACCTGATCCTCAGACAACGTTTCTTTGTATTTTAATGGTTAAAATAATCCACGGCTTGGGTCTCTGATGTTGAAAACTGCCTGTGGGCTTCATTCCATTTTTTTTTTTTCTGCATGTCGTCTATGAGGTCACTATCTTTCACATTTAAAGTTAATTCCAGATGTCCTTTTCTTTTTCTCTAAACTATAAAAAATATTATTCTTTTCTATGAGGCTTTGATGATTACATCAAAACCAATGGATTTTCTGAAAATGAGAGATTCAGAACAAGGATGGGTTGGCCCTGCCTCACCAGGATTTATGGGCTGGGAATGTTTGTCCTCTGGAGGGGATTTGGAGAGGTCCCACAGTGACTCTTTGAGACAAATTTCCTGGTGCCCTATACTAGGAAAGTCATCCTGTCCAGTTGGCTAAAAGGGGACTGTGGTTGTGATCTTGGATGAAGTAAAAGCAACAGCAGCAGGAATCTTGCCTCTTCTAATCTGAATTTTAAATCTTTGTAGGTAAATCTTAGCATAATTTTATTTAACTGTATTAGACCTTCTCAAGTCTGACCTTTATCTTTCTATCTATTTTCTCCCATGTCATAGCACAGACTTCTGAAGCTTCTGTGAATCTTGCTTTATGGAGGATGGAGTGGTGTTGATAGAGGTATTTTGCCTGATAGGTTTTGCATAGATCTGTTACTATGGGCTGAACCATGCCCCTTACCCCCTAAATCTTTATGTTGAAACCTGGCAGTGGGATTGTATCTGGAGATAGGGCCTTTAGAATGTGATTATTAGGATAGGAGCCTCATCTGATAAAATTGGTGTCTTTATAAGAAGGAAGACTTATAAATAAGACTTTCTTATTGCTCTATATGTTTACCCAACAGCCTTATCCTTAGGCTGTATCTCTATTTAAGACTAAATTGATACACTTCTTTATTCATTTTTCTTTGGTTTCTTCTTTTCTCCAAGAAATGTTTATTGAGTTTCTGTTCAGTGTTCAGTTCAGTTCAGTCACTCAGTCGTTTCCGACTCTTTGCGACCCCATGAATCGCAGCATGCCAGGCCTCCCTGTTCAGTGTTAGGTGCTATGTTTGGTTATGGATTAAACTATATCAAAGAATAGAATCTATCGTTTATGAAACACAACAAAAACCATATTCTGAGTTATATATTCTTTACATAATTAAGAATAAATTTGTTATTTCTTCCCAATATCCTAGAAAGAGATATGTATCATAGTGCATTTTTATTGCCGATGAAGCAGGTCCATTTTTTCAAAACCAGAATTTATTGGATCCAGAATCAGAATGACTCAAATTTCCCCTATGGTGTTGGAACGGACTAACATTCAGGCAGAAAGTAATGTGCCAAAAAGGAGAGGGGAAATCCAAAACATAAAGAGAGCAAGAATCTTTGTAATTCTCTTTTATTTTTCCACTTAAATCTCCACTGACTGGCCAAAGAGGGCAAGAGAAAGAGGAGGAGTGATTTGTTGTGTTTTTCTCCCTGCAGGTGTGTGTTGTGTGTTAGTCACTTAGTCATGTCCGACTCTTTGTGACTCCACGGGCTGAAGCCCACCAGGCTCTTCTGTTCATGGGATTCTCCAAGCAAGAATACTGGAGTGGGTTGCCATTTCCTTCTCCAGGGGATCCTCCCAACCCAGGGATTGAACCTGCATCTCTCATGTCTTCTACATTGGCAGACATGTTCTTTACCACTAGCACTACTTGGGAAGCTTGGTAATAGTGTATCCTAACTACAAGAAAGGGAGAAGGCAATGGCAACCACTCCAGTACTCTTGCCTGGAAAATCCCATGGACGGAGGAGCCTGGTGGGCTGCAGTCCATGGGGTCGCTAAGAGTCGGACACGACTGAGCGATTTCACTTTGATTTTTCCTTTCATGCATTGGAGAAGGAAATGGCAACCCACTCCAGTGTTCTTGCCTGGAGAATCTCAGGGACAGAGGAGCCTGGCGGGCTGCCGTCCATGCGGTCGCACAGAGTCAGATACGACTGAAGCAACTTAGCAGCAGCAGCAGCAACTACAAGAAAATGTACTTATTTGATCTTATGACCCTGTCTCAGAAGATTCTAATTTGAAAACATTTTATAAACTACAGTAGCATCCACCACTCACCTCCTTCAAATAATAACAGTTTCCTTGCCAGTAGTGTATGAGACAATGCAAAGCTCATTTCCCTGATTTGTAAAATTGGGATAAGATACAGATCCTACAAGATTACTTTGAGTTGAGAGTTAAAAATGTACTTGAAAATGCTGTTGCAAAATGTGAGCTATCCACTCATTGAGGGTGAAACACCGGATATTTCTTCATTCAAACATTACCCTTGTGGAACTGTGAAAAAGAAACAATGATTTCATCCTGTTCAGTCACTGTTAGGCTTGATGGGATAGTAGATAAAAGAAAAACAAAAAGGATTTGAAGTATAAAAAGTATGCATTTCCTCTTTATGGTTATTTATTTGTCTGCTTCTTTCTATGCAGATACTTAACTGTTTAGTCAGACCATAAATCATTGTGTCACTCCCTGGGTTCTTGTAAAGATGGAGCTGATGACTTGAGGGCTTGCCTTTTACCTGGCTCTAACTTTGGAAGGCTGTGTCTACGTGCAGGGTAAAATATACAACTGGAACATGGAAGTATCACTGACTTACTCCTGGCACGAGGCCTCTAATTGGAAAAACTGGAAATTATTAGAAGGTTTCAGTATACTTTAAAAGCTTATAAAGTCCTAAGTTACTGGATTCTGAATCTAGGGACAATTATATACTTGGGTATTTATTAAATCCTAAGTTGTTTCTTTCCATTTACCTTTCTTAGTCCCTAGTTCGTGTGACTAAAACGTGATCATTATAATTATTATATATAAGAACATGGAATGAGTTGCTTTGGATCAAGTGAGTTTTTCAGCACTGGTTATTCCCAAAAAGTCCGAGTGATGTATGTTTAAGATATTCTCTAGATGCATACTGCAGTTCAGCCTAGTATAGAGAGTTGCTTTAAGATGTCAACTAGGCCTTGGTACCAAGCAGCCATCACAACCTAAAAGTGAGCCTGTAGCACTGAATCCAATTGAACTTACTCAAGCCTTATCTTTTGACCACTTGCCTTCTCCACATATGTCCCACATTCCAACCCACTCTCGATTATTCTGGCTACAATTCTAAAAAAGTTTTATCACCAATTATGAAAAGTCTCATCAGTACTTTGTATCACAACAGTGATTTCCATCTCTTCTCTGTCGTTTCTATTATGATCAGGTCCTCTGTCTTGAGTAACAATTTCTCCCTAAAAAGTCTACTGTAGGCAATGTCTTCCACTAGTCATGAGATTCTTCTTTGGGTGACCAGGACCCTAAACAGATGACCCACACTGAATTTAGGATTCATGATTCTAAATCAGGTATATATTAACTCAGTTGCATCATTCACTTATACAAGTGCTCTTTCCAACTCACAAGGCCAGGAATAGTTGGAAATCTATCTTTTCATCTAACAGTAAATGATATTGGTAATTTATGTGATGGATCTGGTACATGATTTTCTAATTTGCAAGATAATGTTCATTATCCCTACAATCTAAAGTTGAATAATATAATAAGGAACAGAAGAAGAGGTCAATGGAGATGAAAAAGTCAAACAAAACTTTGTACACATATATTTCTTGCATCTCTGACCAGTAGTGGGGATCCCAGAGGGAGTAAGTCATGCCTTATGCAATTAGGCATCACCAGTAACCAGTGCAATCTTGAGGAGAAGATATAGCCATCCATTCAAAGTATGTCTGTTGTCAAATGAGCAAGCTCTCTATTGTGCCATTGCTTTGCAGGAACAAGGGATTTGATTCTTTATTATGCCAAGGGTTCCATATGCTGGCCTCTAATTCTTTCTAGCATCCTTGATTGCTTGGTGATTTTTCCTTTCCAAGGGCTTTATATTTAGCTATGTCTCTATAGCTTATCTGCAGCATCTCAAGGCCTTACTATAGACAACCCATCTACAACAGAAATGGTGCAAATGGTGCGAGTATAATGCATTTAAGCCTTTTCCTTTCCCTGTCTGTCAGAGTGTTTGGACTTTGTCAGATAAGAGTTATTTTTTTCTGCCACACTCCTTCACTCTGTCAGTTATGCTCTATTGACAAGCTCTTTTTGGGTACCTTTGATTAATATTCAGATAATAGGAAATGGTAGAGTGATAAAATCAAATGCTTTTGAAAAAAGACATCTGCAGCAGAAGAACAACAACTTTAAAGGCCGACAGCTCTATGACTTGGATAAGCTGGATTAAGTGATGACTGGACAGAGAAACACAGGCAGGAGGCAATGTCTGGGTTTGTGTTCCCAGCAAAGCAGAAGCGATCCATGAACTTGCCTTCTCTTATATAGCTGGATGGCTTTTCTCTTCTTCAAGAACTTGAATAAGGACTGGGAATTTGGTTTGGAGTAAGCTCCCTTAAAGTTCTTCACTGGTTAAGATTTAGCCTCATTGTCTCTAGAATGATACAGAAGAGAAGTCCCAAATGTTCTGGAGCCCAGAAAACTTCTGTGTGATGGGACTGTTTCTCTGGCAACAACATTGAAGGCCCTATAGAGACTGGAGAGTCTCCTCCTGGGCTCCCTTTGACAAAAGTTTTGCTCAGTAGCTGGAATCTGTATTTCAAAGCACAAGCCATACAACTGTAAGATATACTGCCTCACAAATGAGCCAGGTGTCTCCTTATCCCAAGTGATGTTGGCAGATATGTATGAGTCCTGCTTTCCATTGCAGACCATTGTTTTCTTCTATTTCATCCCTCTTCTTAAATGAGGCTAATTGTACTTTTCCCGGCCTTCCTTTCCCTCCTCCACCCCAAAGTTTACAGTTCCCTCTTCTGGACAACTTCTATGACACCACAAGCATGGTCTACGTACTTTTCTCCCTTAAAAAAAAATGCTTTGTGCTCCTCAATGAAGGGAATGGTTCTCATTCCCTCAATATTCCCAGGTCCAGTATGCTCACTCTGTAGGTGTTAACATGTCCTCCTTTCCTGTCCTTATTTCCACCCACTGAGAAACAAAAAGCCCTAGATATATATTCTGCACCTTGTTGAGAATAATCTCTTTAAAATGTCACTACCACAGCTGTGGGTAAGACAAAGCTGAGTTCTTTTTTTCTTTATATGGAAAGGAATACCCACCTCAACTGGGTCTTGCTGGCACCTTAGAGAAGAAGGGAGAAGTAGGATATTTATTGAGACTTCACAGTCTCTGGTAAGCAAGATCTTTTCTGTAGGGTTTTGGTCAGGATTAATCAAAGGTCATGATACAACTGTTTGGGATGGGTGGACACAGCACGAAGAAGAGTTTGTGGGAAGAAATTCAAAGCGTCTCGGGTAAAAGCTATCAGATGATGTTTTAATTGAAGAGAGCTCTTCCAGGAAGCTCCTGGAATGAACAATAAGGTTGTTTGCAGCATGAATCTTTCTGAGTAAGAGTTTCCTGGAATAATAAACATGTGCTGATGAAGACAGTGTGTCAGTTGTATTTCTGTAGGAAAGATGCTGTGTGGGGTATTTGGATCCAGTTTTCAGCTCTCACTCCATATCTGCATTACGGGAGCAAACTCCAAACAAAGCACCTTCCTGGGAGCCACCGGGATTTATCTTACGTAATTGAATACACTTGAGAGTCAATGCTTAACATTTCCAGTGAAAATGAACCATGAAAAGCCAATGACTGTAACTTCTTTTACATTTTGCTCAGACATGAGGAAGGTAAAGAGAGGATTGGAAGAAATTAAGCAAAAAGATGAATAATATTTTTCTTGAAATTAAATCCTAATTGTCCTTCTATAATGTAAACCTGGCCAAGTTGTTCCTTTATGTGAAGAACATGCTGCACACCCTGCAACCATCAACATTATTATGAGGGTAAAACCCAAACTGGAGCAAAGCACTGGGGCTTGTTCATCACGTCCCTTTTATAAATTTGCAGCTCAGCCTCCAACAGCTTCCCTAATGGGAAGAGGTACTTCAGTGTCTCCAGTCACAAGATGCAATAGGCCATGTCTTTATTCGTGGCTCCTGCTCCTCTGTCTGGATAGCTTTTCAAACAGACCCTCACACTTTCCTGTGAAGGGCAGCTTAACCTGTCATCTGCCAGGCCCCCTCGCATTTGTGCATATTTTCATCACAACCCCCAGGGTACAATAATGGAGATTTCTCATGTATCCTCAGCCATAGGAGAGTGACCTCCTACGAGTGAACAAAATCATTCATTTTAGCAACTCAGCCTGTTAAAAAGGAAATTGCATTGTTCTGGACCTCAAAATGTAAGGTAGAGTTGACTATGAAAATAAAGAAAGGGAATGTACATTTGGCACAGCTTCATCAGCGTGTACAAAGGTGTGAGAGTAGACTCTTAGGGAGGAAGGTGGGACTGGCCAAACATTGAACATGTGAAAGAGTAACTGCCAAAGCAAGCAGGGTCTTGATTTTGTTGAACCATATGGCATGCTAAAGCTCTCAGTATCTGGCCTGTAAGGAAACAAAGAACTACCATGGAAACAAAAACAGCAATTTTTACAAGTGATTTTCCTCCTTGCTACTTAGGAATAATGAAGTGACTTGTTCACATAATTATCAAATCACCAACAACATCCTTGACTGAGGCCAGTGTATGCTAAAGGATGAAATGATGGTGAATCACACGGTCATTCTCAGAATTTCTTTCCTGATCTTCTAACAGCCATAGTCTTCATTATAACAATGTTTGCTGCTGTTAATGGAAACCTAGCTCTGTGTTAGCTCTCGTGTCAGACAGTGGTATTACAAGATTAAAAAAATGTAAGGTCCCTGGCTGTGGGGTCTAAAAAGCACTGTATGGTCATGAAAATTATCCATGTGGGACACAAGCCAGAGATTCTTTAATCCCATGCCGGAGACATTGAGAATGCAGTTTAGGATTCACGCCTGGGTCTTGAGGCCCAGCAGTGCTTCAGTATAGAGACCAAGTAGACAGGCCAAGATTGGCATGGCGAACCAACAGAGGAGTGGACTTACAGGATGTGTTTGGGAGCAACGGTTCTGGGTGGATGGGAAAGACTATGAAGAAGAAAGATAGGTTCGGTCAACTTGTAAAAGAGAAGCAGCTGCTATGCTAAGAAGTTTGGGCTTTACCCTGTGGATCTGGCTTGTTCAACCACTTGTCATGACCTAGGGTGAGTTTACTACTGGGAATACACACCAAGGAAACCAGAATTGAAAGAGACATTGTACCCCAGTGTTCATCGCAGCACTGTTTATAATAGCCAGGACATGGCAGCAACCTAGACGTCCATCAGCAGATGAATGGATAAGAAGGCTGTGGTACATATACACAATGGAGTATTACTCAGCCATTAAAAAGAATACATTTGAATCAGTTTTAATGAGGTGGATGAAACTGGAGCCTATTATACAGAGTGAAGTAAGTGAGAAAGAAAGACACCAATACAGTATACTAACACATATATATGGAATTTAGAAAGATGGTAACAATAACCCTATATGCAAGACAGCAAAAGAGACACAGATGTATAGAACAGTCTTTTGGACTCTGTGGGAGAGGGCAAGGGTGGGATGATTTGGGAGAATGGCATTGAAACATGTATATTATCATATGAGAAAGGAATTACCATTCCAAGTTAGATGCATGAGACAGGGTGCTTGGAGCTGGTGCACTGGGATGACCAAGAGAGATGGGATGGGGAGGGAAGTGGGAGGGGGTTCAGGATGGGAAACACATACACACCAGTGGTGGATTCAATTCAATGTATGGCAAAACCAGTACAATATTGTAAAGTAATTAGCCTCCAATTAAAATAAATAAATTTATACTTAAAAAGATGTTATTAGGCCACAATAAGATTTAAGATAAAAAGAGAATGCAATATGGTACTTCCATGGTGGTCCAGTGGTTAAGAATCTGCTTTGCAGTGCAGGGGACATAGGTTTGAGCCTTGGTGAGGAACTAAGATTCTCCATGCCTCAGAGTAGTTAAGTCCATGCACTGCAACTCCTGAGCCTGCGCACAACTAGAGAGACCGTGCACTGCAACAAAAGAGCCCACGTGGTGTAAGGATGCTCCCATGTGCTACAGCTAAGATCTGGGCAGCTAAGTAAATAAAAAAAAATATAGTTTGTCTTTTTTAAAAAAAGAGAGAATACAATAGAATAAATTACACTGGAATAGAAGATCTTTGCAAACAGCCTGAAAGCATTGTGTTGTCGAAGTTTTATTTTGGTTTCTACACCTGCCTGTTTCCACATATGCATGTTTCCATTTTGTGTGTTGCCGTGACTGCATATTACCATGCTCATGTATTTCTGCATCTGTGACTCCCATGTCTGTGTGCTTCCATGTCCACGTCTTTCCTTGTCTACATGTCTGCATGTTTCCTGTGTTTGTGTTTCTACCTCTACATTTTCCTGTGTCTGCACCTTTCTCATATCTTCACATTTCCCATGTCTGTGTCTTTCCATGCCTCTGTGTTTCCACATCTGTTTGTTTCGCTGTCTATGTGTTTCAGTTTCCATGTCTTCATGTTTCTATGAGAGTGTTTCCTGTGTCTTCATGTTTCCATTTCTGCATATTTCCATGTCTATGTGTTTCCCATTGTCTGCATGTTTCCACATCTACATTTCCCATGTCTGTGTGCTTTCACATCTGAGTGAATCCAATTTCTGAGTATTTCTGCATCTCTGTGTTTGTTTTGACATCTGCATTTTCATGTCTGTGCACTCCTGCACACTTGAGCTTGCAAGTGTTGGTGAAGATTATTTGGAAGCCACTTGAGAAAAGAAGACAAATTCACAAAAGTGTTTTCAATGATACAGGAAGAATCATAAGTATGCTAACTAAAGAACAGAAAAATTAAAACAAAAATGATAATCAGAGAAAAAGTGGCTATATTAATACCTGATAAAATAGACTCCATAGAAAATAAAAATTACTAAGACAAAGAAGCACATTACACATGATTAAAAACATGAACCCACCAGGAAGACATGACAATCCAAATGTATACACATCAACCAGCAGAGGCTCAAAATGCATGAAACAAAAAATGGATAGAACTGAAAGAAGAAATAGCAATCCCACAATGATGGTTGGAAAATTGACATCTTCCTCTCAGAAGTCAACAGAACTACTAGAAAGATAATCAACAGGAATATGGACGATCTGAACAATAAAATCAACCAATAGCATTTAGCCAAAATTAAGAACATGCCACCTGACCTGGCATAGCAAAAGACATCTTTTTCCAGGGATTACCAAAGTAGACCATATCTTGAGGTATAAAGAAAGTCTCAACACATTTAATATAATTAGAATTCTACAGAATGTGTTTTCTTTTACTTATTTAATTTTTTACTTTACAGTATTGTATCAGTTTTGCCATACATCAACATGAATCTGCCACGGGTATACACGTGTTCCCCATCCTGAATCCCCCTCCCACCTCCCTCCCTGTACCATCCCTCTGAGTCATCCCAGTGTACCATCCCCAAGCATCCTGTATCCTGCATTGAACCTAGACTGGCGATTCGTTTCTTACATGATATTATACATGTTTCAATGCCATTTTCCCAAATCATCCCACCCTCTTTATCTCCCACATAGTCCAAAGGACTGTTCTATACATCTGTGTCTCTTTTGCTGCCTTGCATATAGGGTTACCGTTACCATCTTTCTACTTTCCATATATATGCATTAGTATACTGTATTGGTGTTTTTCTTTCTGGCTTACTTCACTCTGTATAATAGGCTCCAATTTCACCCACCTCATTAGACTGATCAAATGTATTCTTTTTAGTGGTGGAGTAATACTCCATTGTGTTTTCTAACCGTAATAGGATCAAGTAGAAATTGGTAGTGTAAAGACAAGAAAAATCTCTGAACATGTGAAAATTAAACAATGAACTTATTAATAATCTATGGGTCAAAGAAGAAGTATCAAAATAATTTAAAAAAGCATGAATGAATAAAAGCATAGGAAAATTTGTGGGATACAGCTAAAGCAAAAAAAAAAAAGAGAAATTTGTAACATTTCACATTTACGTTAGAAATTAGGAAAGTCTTAAATTAATGACATAAGTTTTTACCTCAAGAAATAAGAAAAACAAAACAAAACAAAACAAAATGAACTAAAAGCAAGCAGAAGGAAGGAAATAATAAAGATGAAACCAGAGGTTAATAACATTGAAAACAGAAAAACAATAGAGGAAAAAAATCAATGCAACAAAGAGTTGTTTCTTTGAGATTAATAAAATTGACAAACCTCTAGCAAAACTGACAAAGAAAAATGAGAAATAATGCAAACGTGGTATGAAAGACAATTACCACTAAAGATTCTTTAGAAATTAAAAGGATACTACAGGAATACTGTAATATATATTACGATACTTCAAGCACACTTGAAGATGCAAACTACCATATCTCGTACAAGGAAAAACAGAAAAACAATATGCTCATGCCTATTAAAATTGAATCAATTATAACTAAAGATTCTTTAGAAATTAAAAGGATACTACAGGAATACTGTAATATATATTACGATACTTCAAGCACACTTGAAGATGCAAACTACCAAATCTCGTACAAGGAAAAACAGAAAAACAATATGCTCATGCCTATTAAAATTGAATCAATTATTGATAAATTATGAAACAAAAGCACCAATCCCAGATGATTTGTACTGGTGAATCCTTTCAAATTCTTTCAAGAAAGAAAAGAATTTTTCACAATCACTTTCAGAAAGTTGAACTAGAGGAAATTATTTATTTATTTATAATTTTTTTAATTTTTAGTTGACAGTACTGTATTGGTTTTACCATGTATTGACATGAATCCGCCATGCGTGTACATGAGTTTCCAATCCTGAACCCCCCCTCCCACCTCCCTTCCCATATCATCTCTTTGGGTCATCCCAGTGCACCAGCCCCGAGTATCCTGTATCCTGTATCGAACCTAGACTGGCAATTCATTTCTTACTTGATAGTATATATGTTTCAATGCCATTCTCCCAAATCATCCCACCCTTGCCCTCTCCCACAGAGT